>BRDA01009050.1:23390-62856 GCA_036984385.1 Crenuchus spilurus
TTCTTTGAATAAACTTACCGTTTTCGTGTGTCGTCACAATTCGACGATTTAAAAGATAGCAGAACAAACCTTTAGCAGCTTAACACTGCTGTGTGCTTTTGCCATTCAAATAAGTTTCTTACACTGTATGATCTGGGAATGTTCCTTGACCAACGTTTCTGAAAATTGTGTAAAAAGTGTGAAGAATTTGAATTATCCCAGTTAAATGCCCAAATCATCTGAAATATACCTGCTAATTTGGTACATGCCCCATCACTGACTGGCAGCACTATGGCTATAACCAAATTAGCTTGAAACAGTACTAGTAGCCATTGTAACGTTCATCACTGTTCATAGATTTTAGTATGTCATGATAATTACAGAGATGTTAACTTCCTGTCCTTGACCGCTACATCACAGCTTGTAGCAAACTTAACACATTCAACCTGTTTTCCTGAACAACTGTTGGGCTTAGACAATTGTTAAATGTTAAAATATGATTCTTTTCAGGACTATCACTTGTGCAGTGTACATCTTTTCACTCCTCTGAAGGGAGGATAACGGTATGAATATAACCATCATGCTGGCAGGGCCTGTACAAAATAAACTGGCTGTAGATTTTTATACATCAGTGTATTAGTGCAGCCTGATTGCTTAACAGGGGAGGCAAAATAGAAGAGAGAGAGAGAGAGAGAGAGAGAGAGAGAGAGAGAGAGAGAGAGAGAGAGAGACAGAGAGAGTGAGAGAGAGAGACAGAGACAGACAGAGAGAGAGAGAGAGAGAGACAGAGAGAGAGAGAGAGAGAGAGGATCCCGCTGACCGGTTTGTGAACTCTCTCTGAACTGAGGATGAACCCTCAACTTGAGGATGGCCGGTCACACATCTCCCTTAGAGCCTGACACCGGGACCAGTGTGTAACACACACACACACACACACACACACACACTTTTTCTTCTCACACATTCACATAAACACACACACATAGGCAGTCATCTGTAGGCATGTAATACACATACTGTACACACACATACACACACACACATAAAGTTGGCTGCAAGTGTGTATTACATACACAAACTATCTAACACATTCACAGAAACATACACACACACACACACACTTCACACATTCACATAAGCACACACACACACATAGGCAGCCATCTGTAGGCATGTAATACACACATACAGTTCACACACTCACATACACGGTCACACAAAGTTGGCTGCAATTGTTCCCTTACATACACAAAATATCTTTCTAACATATTCACAGAAACACACACATCTGTAGGCATGTAATACACACATACAGCATGTCATTCTCACACATCCGCATAAACAACAACACACACAAAGGCTGTCATCTGCAGGCATGAAGGTCAGCCCCGCCTGTTCTTTCTCTGGCATACGCACACACTCTAGGAAGCACAGGTGTGTGGTTGTAAACTCACAATACAAATGTATAAGCACAAAGGCATGCATTCAATTTAATGTGTGTGTGTGTATGTGTGTGTGTGTGTGTGTGTGTGTGCATATATGTATACAGTACATACACAGGTTTATTTGTGTACCATGTCAGAACATGGACTCTTGTTTGTCCCCTATATATTAATAAATACAACCCCAAATGAAGAAACATTGGAACAGTGTGGAAAATGCTAATTAAACACAGAAACCGTTTCCTACATTTACTTTGTTATTTCATTGAAGACAGAATGAACTCAGGATAGTTCATATTTTGTCTGGCCAACTTCATTTAATTTGTTAATATACATTATAATAAGCATCCATTCCTGCATTTCGGGCTTAAAACACATTCCAAAAAGTTGGGACAGTAAAGCATTTAACACTGTGATATTGCCTTTCCATGTCACAACAACTAAGACAATTTGGCACCAAGGATACCAAGTGAAGAAGTGCTCCAGGTGTTATTTTGTCACATTCTTCCGATAAACACATCTTAAGGTGTTCAACAGTGCAGGGTTGTTGTTTTAATTTGTCATTCTACTGGAGACAGATTCGAACTGTAGGAAAGCCAGTCACCCTCTTCTTCTGCAGCCATACCTTTATAACGTGTGCAGCATGTGGTTTTGCATTGTCTTGTTGAAGACATGAATTTCCTTTGAAAAGATGTTGTCGTGAAGGCAGTATATGTTTCTCTGAATTCTCAGTGTACTTTTCAGAAGTGTAAATTACCTTTACCAAGGATACTGACACAACCCCCATACCATGACAGACCCTGGCTTTTGGACTTTTTGCTGATTAACAGTCTGGTTTATTCTTTTTATCTGTAGTCCAAAAAAGACCTAGAATACTGATGTGTTTAACCATAGTACAAGTTTCCACTGTGTGATGGTCCATCCCAGATACATCAGAGTCAACAGAAGCTAGCGCTGGGCATGGATATGGACATGGATAACATAACATAACATACACAGAGTTGGTGTTGCAACCTGAACTCATAACTTTTAATAGAAGCTGTAAATACCTATAGAAGCACATTGGGCTGTATATTCTAACAGCCATTTGGCTCCTTTGATAAAAGTAGGAGGAGGCATGCAAGTACTGTTGCTTTTAGTAGATGTTGATAATGAAAATTGTCGCTTTCATGTTCACCCTGTGATAATCTGTTTTTCGTGGTTATGTCCATGTAAACCCTGCAATTACTCTGAAATTCTGGAAAGTACAAACCCAGAAAAGTTGGGATACTTGGGATACTAAAAACACACTAAAAACAAAAATCTGTAATTTGTTCATTCACTTCAATCTTTATTGAACAAGCAAAAGGACAAAGAAAAGATATTCAGTGTTTTCAACTTAATTTGGTTAACAAATTTAGAATTTGATACCTACAACACAGCCGGAAAGTGAGACAAAGGCAAAATACGACTGAAAGGTACAATTAACACTGTTCTGGAAGGTTCCACAGTTTAACTGGTAACATGTGAGGTGATTAAGACTGAGTATTGAGTATCCACCAACGATTGTAAAGAATTAAACCATTACAGACTGTGTATGACCACTGAGCCCTCAAGTGGTACTGTTTGAGAAGCTGTCATTCTACCATGATGGACATAGCCACATGGGCTTGGGAGTTCTTTGCCACTTAACATCATACAATGCTGCATCAAGAAATGCAACCAGAAACTGTACTATGCAAAGGGGAGTTCATGTGTTCATCTGAAATGGACCAAAAGACAGTGGAAACATGTTCTGTGGTCAGATGAGTCCACTTTTCAGCTTCTATTGGGGAATAGAAACAGACAGCAGATTCTATGTGCCAAAGATAGAAAGACCACCCAGACTGTTACCAACAAAAAGTGCAAAAACCGGCATTTGTAATGGCATGGGGGTGCATCAGTGCCCAGGGCATGGATGGATAATCTGCATGTATGTGAAGATAGCATTGATGCAGAGGCTTATATTGGTATTTTAGAGACTTATGGTGCCATCAAAACATCTTTTCCCGGGAACTTAGCAAGACAATGCCAGACCTCATTCTGCACCAGTTACAACAGTGTGGCTTTGTAGACATTGAGTTTGTGTGCTTGACTGGTCTGCCTGCAATCCAGATCTGTCTCCTATTAAAAAAGCATCACGAAGAGGATATCCAGACAACAGTGATCATTGACTGTTGAGTAGCTCAAGTTTTGTATACAGCAACAATTCATCTTG
Source organism: Crenuchus spilurus (assembly GCA_036984385.1). Classification (NCBI taxonomy): domain Eukaryota; kingdom Metazoa; phylum Chordata; class Actinopteri; order Characiformes; family Crenuchidae; genus Crenuchus; species Crenuchus spilurus. Next base: position 27,048 of record BRDA01009050.1, read on the forward strand.
CTAAACTGCAACAATGTGTATCTTCAATTCCCAAACAATTTAAAAATCTAATTAACAGTAAATGTGATGTGACTCAGTGGTGAATATACCGTAGCTCTGTCCCAACTTGTTGTGAGTGTTTCAATTTCTAATTTGTTTATTTTTAACAAATACATTTAAGTTCATCATTGTAAACACGGAAAATCTTAATTTTATCTTTTAATAAATGTACAAGTGAATTAATAAATGACATATTGCAATTTTTTGTGAATTTTCAAAAACTTCCAGAAAATAAGTAAATACTGTAATAAACACTGAGGTTTATTTTGTTTACTTCTGCTGCTAAAACTAACAGCAATTTAAAGTTAAATTTAGCTAAATATCAGATGTGATTAAGCTTAGATTAACAACACAAAGTGATGTGATTGTGATTAAATATTTGACATTAGTAGTTTAACATTACTAATATATACAAAAAAGTGACTTTACTCTTTTAGTTTAAACGCACACACAGCTAACACTTCACCAATTACACCCACAGCGGCCCACTCTCTGACACGCCCAGTGGGGGAGTGTAAAGTGCAGCTGAGGGGTCATGGACAGGTCATTGTCGAACATACCATCCACGGCTCCGTTTGGCATTCAGCTGCAAAATGTCAGCGGGGAGGAGAGTGGGCCGTTCTCGGATGAAAAGCGGAGGCTTCCATCAGGCACCGGCGCTGGCCATGTGAAGTGGGGCAAATATGAGCCCTGGGGTGAGAAAGAAGGGCAGGAATGGGATTCTTGCCCTGCAGAGCAAAGCAAAACCCCTCAATGGCCTCTGACAATGAGTTATACACAACATGCATACTCACGTACACAAATAACATAACTTACTTCATCTCTCAGTTCATCCATTACATCATCAGTTAAACATTTCAACATCTCATCATCAGAACTGACTTTCATAGTAGTTTAATAGTCCATATTTATTCATTAAAAATTAATTAACATTACATTTATCTACATTAGTAAATTTCTGCAAAAAAATGCAGAATAATTCTGCAGGTTAAGCAACCTCCAGGTGTCCTCCTAGATGGTTGTGAAGATGCTGCCAGGTGATTGCTATGGTCTCATGAGTGTTTGCTAAGGTGTTACTAACTTGATGCTATCATATCCAGGTGGTTATTAAGGTGTACATAGATGGTTGCTATGCAGTGGATGCTGATGTATATCTAGGTGGTTGCTATTGTTTCTGAAGTGGTTGCTGAGGTGTATCTAGGTGGTTGGTATTGTCTCTGAAGTGATTTCTGAGGTGTACAATGATTTTTGCTATGCCTTAACAGTGTTTTGCCATTATTTTTCTGTACAACAGGACTGTATCTCCCAGCCTCATCTTTTTGACATAAATTGCAATTTTTGAACCATTGTCATGTTTTCATCTATTTATGTTCTCTTACTACAATACCCAGAATGCATTAGGCAATATATCACACAACCACTGAGCCTCCCTACTGTGCTTCATAAATCATGACTGCTAGCCTAGACACTGATTTATATGCTAATAAATGCATCTGTGTTGCTAGCTTTAGATATAGGCTAACACTTTCCTCAATCCTTTATTAAACAAGATTAATTTTAATGATAAAAGATATAATCCACTTAAAAAATGTGAAATCCATTCTACAAAGATCTCAAAATTAAGGTTAAAATGTTTTATCGCTGTGGCTAATGTGGCTAAAGGCTATGTAAAGTTGTTTATTCACTACAAAGAGATTGTAAAGCCAAATGACTGTGTTATACACCAACACTACAGCTGTATAAATTTAGCCAAGTTATTTAGCTCACCAGGTAGACAATTTGTTAACCTATACCTTTTAACTTGTCCTTATCATCTGACAAGTAGCTCTCCATTGAAACAGTGATTTGTGTATTAGCCTAAAACACTGGTTAGTTAACCAGCTAGTAATCAGAAAGCCCCCTACACGGGTCCACCAAAAACCAATTGTCGCCTTTTGAAAATATTTTCCACAAGGTCCATCATCAGAAGGGCCTTTCCCACATTTTCAAACCAGGAAAGCTCATAGACAGTGCTCGGTCTAAAAGTCATACAGGACTGTTTACTACAGATGTATTGATGGTAATTGCTGGTTGGCATTTTGGCCAGAATTCATTGTATACAAAGATCTCAATATGAGCTAGTTTCACATGCCCTATTGCTAAAAGAAAAGCATAAGACATTCCCAACAACAAGGGACAAGCCTTATTCTTTCACTAATACAGTGAATTTTCTGTAGGTCTACACGTTTATGATGTTTAGCATACATTATACACCTGTATAATATCTCAAATGAGGATTCCAGTAATACAGCACTATATGATAAATACAGTAATATACAAATAATACAGAAATAAACCAATAATACCATACTATACTAATAATACTGTAATATATGGATGATGGTGTAATATACCAATAATATCATAGAGCTCCAAAATGAGTTATGACTGTTATATTACTTAAATTTGGGTCAGGTAGAGGCTAAACCTGGGGACTATTTTTATGGTTAATGGTTATTTTACGATTCAGATGAATATCTCAGTGTTTTCATTTAACACCCACTTCTCTAGGTGAATGTCTCAGCATTTTATGTGATATTTTATTAAAATCCCACTGAGGAAAATAGGACAAGAGAAGTTCCTGGAGGAAGATTTTGACATCCTGAACCAGCACAAATATGCCTGTATTCAGATATGAAAGAACTCAGTTTACTGCTTATTTCTTAAGCAAAAAGTCATTGATAAACTTTATTAATCTTTTTAAAATAATGGCTGTAATTGAACCTGCACAGTTAAAGAATTACTTAATTTTTTTTTCATTGAAGTAACTTCCAAGGAACAATATTTATGAGGAATTTTGCTGTTTTGCAAAACTCCTGTTTTTATCATGACAGATTGATTTTGGCAGGATGTTGTGTGCAATGACAACATGCAGCTGGAGAAGACTTTACAAACTACAGACAAGAGCAATGTGATATGTTTGCTCTGGATTCTAATTCCAGAGCAAAGTCAAGCCAGGTTCATTTGTGTTACTCTTCCTCTTATTTTAAAGGACAACAGGAAAGCACATCAGGCTGATCCCCCGACACCCATTTCACACTTCGGTTATGACCAGAGACACGTGAAAAGCCAGAGCTTTCCTGTCCAAAGCTTTTGGACAGAGTGTTCCCACATTGCAAGCCATATCTGCCAAAACAAATAGCCTGTAAGTTATTTGGGACAGAGCGGACAATATCGGCCGCTGCGCTCTCTCTGTTGTCCTGGCCGGGTCGTCCCGCCCCCTTCAAAAGAAGCTCTCGGTGCATGAGTCAAGGGTTCATGCTGGAGGCCCAGGGTGCTGGTGTTGTTCCCATAGAGGAATGTGAGCTTTTTGGTCCACTCAAGCCCACATGGTGCGGCCATTATCCTGATCAAAGCCTTGCACTGTCCTTTCAGTCTGAAAGGGGGAATTCTACTATTCTATCACACCTTAGGGTTTGAAGATGCCCCAGTTTCTGGATTTGGAATTGCTTGACTATTCAAAGCTTTTGACATGTTGTTGAATAATTATCTAACAATCTGTTATAATGAAACACCTTTAAACATTATCTACAGATCTTTGGAGATGTTCAAAGAAGAATCAATGGATGGTTCTGTTAGTTGTAAACTAACCTAAACAATTGGTTCTGTTAGTTGTAAATAATTAATTTGTCAAATGAACGATTTTCCTAGAATGATATGCTCCAAAGTCCAGAACTATTCAAGAACAAGTGTGCAAACATTTGTGCTTCCCTGGTTAAATGGCACATTTTTATTTTCTAAGTGACATCTTCCATAGAGAACAAACATAAATAAGGTATTTTTCTACAAATGTCAATACCAGGATTTGAAAAAGGAGATTTTCTAGGTTATCAGAAAATGGCCTACCCTCAACTACCCTGTCCACAGTAAAACCCAGCTCTACCGATGAATAAAATAATTACAAGGATGTGCACAGAGTAAAGTGTCAAGTGATGCACATGAAGCATGGTAATATGTGTAAGCTTGCCTCTGCCTCTGGGTTGGGTTGCCATGTAACAAAACATAAGGCAGTGCTATGATTGAAAAATATTAGTGCCTTCAGCCCCAAAGGATAAAACATACATCAGACCAGTGAATGAACATCAGTCCATCATACTAACATCAATCCAGAGTGGGGTCCCAGTGGTATGAATGTTAAACCAGCAAACAACTTGGCCTGGTGGTTTGGTCTGGACTGACTATTGATTAAGCTATTGGGACAGGCTGTTGGGTTTTTTCTACATTTAAGTTTTAATTCAGGCCACAGACAGTGTCAGTACAGTTGAACTTAAAGTGATGTTTCAATGCAGCTCACAGGCTACTGGTTTAGCCTGTCTGTCTGAAACATAATGAAGCTTGTAGATGTGCAAAAGCAAGGTTTTGGGTGTTTGCTTGAAACTGTAGACTGTTAATTGCCTTAAACATGAATTATTCTGGTAATGAAATCCTCTGCTCCATTTTTCTTTGAAGTAATTTGCACAGAATGATATTTATGAGTGATTTTGTTGTTCTAGTTTCAGTTTCATTTCAGTGGAATTGAGTATATAAGTGTATAAGAAGAACCTACATCAAACAGCATCATTTAGATTACATATGATTAATATATGTTACATATGTTACCTATTAAAATCCATAAACTAATGTTTTATCTCTATTACATGTGATCCTGACAGTAGGTCACTTTATGAAACTTACTGTGAAATAAAAATGTAGTTTTCTGATATTAATACACAGATACATCATCCAGAACCCTGCACACTTATCTGTTAACTATCTAAACTTGGCTGCAGAGTATTTTAATGTAAAAATGAGATTTTCAGAATTTCAAAGGCAAAATAATTGTTAACTGTACATCAACTTACTAACTAAGCACTCTGTGATAGACCTTCAAATGGCCTTGTATTCAGGGTCTCTTCCTTACATTTAGAGATTTCTTTCTTTCTTATGTTTTAAAAACCACACAAAAGAGTTTTATCAAAACTGAAACAACCTTCTTTCTACTCGAGTTTTCATTTATATCTTTTTGAGCTGCCATTTCAAGATTTTGCTTCAAATAAACTCATGTGCTACAAACATCTTCAGTTAGAATAAGCATTAAATTAGTGTTTATTTTTGGCTTCCATCTGTGACATTGTGGGTCAATGTTGAGAGAGGCAGGATGCAGAGGTGAAATCCAAAAGTGAGATTTATCAATGGGGATAAACACAGATAAACAAAACACTGTGGCTACGAGAACAAAATAAAGATGATGCTATGGATGTTTATTCACGAGCTGAACTAACACTGATTAACATTTAATGACTGACAAAGGTCTGGGAAACACAGGGATGACAAAATAGACAACATAAAGGAGGGCTAATTAGACGGCAGGCTTGAGTAATCACATGACTGAGGTGGTGGAGACATGAACAACACATGTGAAACATCAACAAAAGCACAGGGGTTAGACAATGAAACTGAAACACCTGTCATGTTAGTGTGGGAGGTTTCATGGCTAAATTGGACCAGTGGTGGCCAATCTTCATTAATTGCACATTGCACCAGTAAGAGCAGAGTGTGAAGGTTCAGTTAGCAGGTAAGAGCACAGTTATAGTATATTGCAATGCACACAACATTATGGTGACATGCCAGAGTTCAAAAGAGGACAAATTGTTGGTGCACGTCTTGCTGGCGTGTCTGTGACCAAGACAGCAAGTCTTTGTGTCTAAATATTATTGAGACACTTTGGGGTTTTTTGGAGGAGCGAGTCAGGAAGCGGTTTCCTCCACCAGCATCACATAGTGACCTGGTCACTATCCTGCAAGAAGAATGGCTTAGAATCCCTCTGACCACTGTGCAGTACTTGTATATATCATTCCCAAGACAAATTGACACTGTATTGGCCGCAAAAGGTGGCCATACACCATACTAAAAAATTATTGTGGTCTAAAACAAGCTGAAGTACGTGGACTTGATGGCTGAGGTGAGGGAGCGCGGGTGGAAGGCAGATGTAAGACCAGTGGAGATAGGTGTTAGGAGATTTGTAGCCAAGTCTGCTACATCCCTGCTTGTGCAGTTTGGCATCAGGGGCCAGAAGCTAAGGGCAGCTGTGAAGGAGTTATCAGAAACAGCTGAAAGGTCTAGTCAGTGGTTGTGGATGAGGAGAACACAGACTAGTTGGGGAAATGCACTGTAGAAGAGCTGTTTCGGTGGTTGGTGTTATAGCATGTAAAGATCACATGAAACTGGTGGCACTGAGCATGCATTAACAGTGCCAGTGGGGCTCGGTACAGCCTTAGTCACCAGCTAGGCCAGTGTGGATTTACGTTTGTTAAGGGAAAGGAAGGTCTGTAGAGCTAGCTTGGAGGGGGGTGGTCTGGGACACCAGACTTCACTGTTGAGCCTTCTGGAGGTGTTGTGGGCTTAATTCAGTGAAACACTGACGAGGGAAGGTGCCTACCTGATGACCCCGGTGAAGAGCTAGTAATGCAGTGTGTGGTTTGTGTACTCATGTGATGGGCTCAATGAGTAACCGTAGATGATAAGGGTAGCTGGTTGCTGATCGGATCATAAACGGCCACAGCAACCATAGGGTGTAGCTGTAAGATTAAAACAATAGATTTGTGGGGCTGCCAGTGGTAAGAGAGCAGGGTGGGCCCTATGTGAAGCTCTAATGGTTTGGCATAGGATATTTTACATCTTGTGTAAGATTGTAATTGAGCCACTTTGGGGTGTTTTGGAGGAGCGGGTCAGGAAACGGTTTCCTCCACCAGCATCACGTAGTGACCTGGCCACTATCCTGCAAGAAGAATGGCTTAAAATCCTTCTGACCACTGTGCAGGACGTGTATATGTCATTCCAAAAGACGAATTGACGTTGTATTGGCTGCAAAGGGAGGCCCTGCACCATACTAATAAATTATTGTGGTCTAAAACCAGGTGTTTCAGTTTCATTGTCTAACCCTTGTATATAGGGCCAAAGATGTCTAGATGGGCGAGGCTGAGGGAAGGCATGATACCATCTTTCACTGATGTTTGAATGCTGAAGTCCAAGACTAATAGAACGGATCACTCACTGGGAGGCCAACCTCTTGAGGCAGAATCATGAATTGAACCTACATAAAGTCCTTTCAGTGTTGTGCAGTCAGAAATTTTCAGAAAAGTCAGAAAGTGCTACATTTTCAGTTTTCAGCTGTAAATTGTAAACAGGTGTTATTATACTATAAATTATAAAAACATTTTTGGTTATTTTGAAAACAATAAAAAAAATTTACTAAAACAAAAAAACATTTTCCATTTATTATTAAATTTATTATTAAAGAAGCTCATCCAAATTCACATGAAAAATAGTTTAGAAAAGATAAAGAGACCAACATTTTGTTTGCATATTTCCATGTGCTGTGTGGCTTTATATGCAAAATTTAATGTGATGTGGAAAAATGGGATCTAACATATAACATAACTTTTGCACAAACCACTTTTTCCAAAATGTAACATGTCAGTAAAATAAGTAAATGTGCATTTAAAAGTTTGTTCTCTGTAGAAGATTTCCCATTCACTCTTAAAAGAGATGGTTCTTCAAGGGTTTAGTTGAAGTTTAGTAAAAAAAATGGTTCTGTATAACCTCCAAAATGGGTTTCATAACCAAGGAACTCTTTTTGGTGCTACAGTGATGCTTTAAAGTTTGTGAACCCTTTAGAATTGTCTATATTTCTGCATAAATATGAATTAAAACAACATCAGATTTTCACACAAGTCCTAAAGGTAGATAAAAAGAACCCAGTTAAACAAATGAGACACAAACATTATACTTGCTCATTTATTTATTGAGGAAAATGATCCAATATGACATATTTGTGAGAGTAAAAGTATGTGAACCTCTAAGATTAGCAGTTAATTTGAAGGTGAAATTAGAGTCAGGTGTTTTCAATCAATGGGATGACGATCATATGTGAGTGGGCACCCTGTTTTATTTAAAGAACAGGGATCTATTAAAGTCTGTTCTTCACAACATGTTTGTAGAAGTGTATCATGGCATGAACAACGGAGATTTCCGAGGAGCTCAGAATCCACAGTCAGATTGTGTACAAATGGAGGAAATTGTTACTCTCCCCAGGAGTGGTCAATATGTGGATAATATTTTTGTCTCATTTGTTTAACTGGGTTCTTTTTATCAACTTTTAGGACTTGTGTGAACGTCTGTTGAAAATCATTTTCATAAAGGTTCTATATAAAACCATCTACAGCACATTCCTCATCAATCTGAAAAAACCTTTTCACCACAGAAAGAACCATTTTGGATTCTTTGAGTATTCATGGTTCAATATTAAATCATTTTCTTTACTAAAGAACCTTTGAAGAATCATCTCTTTTAACTTGGCATGCAAAATGTTTGCACACTACTATAATATCTGACATTTTTCCCATTTAAAGGTCATACATTGCTAACTGAAACATTTCCATTTGACTGCATGTCATCTGCTCTGTGTAATCTGACATTATGGTCTGTGTGATCCTTTTGGAACCCCTGTTTTTTCATGTTCTAAGTGTAAATAAGTGAACACCTTTTCCACACAGAACTAACTTATGCACATTTGAATGCAGACTTAACAATTTTGGAGTGTACAATGTGGCTTGTGTGAAAGTTAAGTCACCTGAAATATTGTAGTTTTTATCAAAGTGTTAAATTTTACAAATAGAAACTATGCACTGAAATGTGCAGAAAATATGTTAATATGATTCCTGTAGTTACTTGAAAATCACTAAAAATGTCCAAGACCAAGAGGGTGCATGTATTTATTTTTTAAGATTGAGTTAGTAGTTATGGCTGCATATATCAGAAATAACCTCTCCAGCTCTGGACAAAGCATTTTAAATCATTATGTTCTCACTGCATGCCGAGGCAGCTGTGAGTCGAAGTGTCCTGCATACAATCAAAAAAAGTGGAGCACCAACTGTAGCCTGAATAGCCCTGAGACTGGAACAGGTGTGGAAGGACGCAGCTGTGTGGGGAATGATCGCCAGGACAGGTGGAGGGTCGGAGGTCAGGTTTCAGTCCAGAGGGCCCGGAGACGCTCACCGCTTTAGGCACAAAGATGATTTTACAGATGTGGACAAATGATTGGTAATAAGCATCCAGTTCCACTGAGATGTAAACATACTGACCAGAAGACACTGAGAAAGCTTATTTATCAGAAATATAAATACAAATCATGATATGATGCTAGAATGTTAGTACTTTGCAACAACATTGAAGGTTTCAAATAAGTTGTTAAAAGTTATTAAAAATAAAAATAGAAGCCGCATCCCGAATGCTGAATGGGGGGCTAGATTTGTCCAGACCTGGAAAAGTTAAACAGCATTTAGAATGAAATCATAATAACATACCGGCAAAGTTAACACATTATTGACACATTAACATGAAAAACTGATTATTTGCATAACTTCTTAAATCTCTACTATATATTATTATTATTATTATTATTATTATTATTATTATTATTATTATTATTATTTTACTACTTCAAATTAATGAATTATTACTTACCCTTGAAAAACATATTTTTGATTGGCTGTTGCAGGTGTGTTTTATTTCTGTAAAACAGGACACATTTGAAGTACATCCTGTAAAAAAAAATAATCGATATTAATGCTTTGGAAACTTAAAATAATACCCTTAATAACCATAGAAAATATCAGTTCACTGACAACTTGTGATGGAGTATCACTACAATAAATACAAATAAACATAAATATGATTTAAAACAGTTTGAAAAATAGTAGATGACATCTCATAAGTGATAAATGATTACTGATTAACCAAACCAGGTATTGTATAATACAAACACTACTGGACTGCCCATGCAGATACAGGGAGAACAAGGGAACTCTACCCAGATGGGGACATGATCCCAAGACCTCAGTACTGAGAGGTGAAATTGCCAACCACCAAGTCACCTCAAATCAGTCTGATTATGTTATTTTCATTTCTATATTATTTAGAATTCTACTCTATACACTGCTAACAGATAAATCAGGGTTCCACCTCTGGCTCAAAGACCTCTGTGTTGTATCTCTAGCTGGTCATTGTTTGGGTCTATGAGGGCATGAACAGGAGTAGACCCCAGTGTGCCTCCAAATCATAGCATCTGGTGCTGGACCCATACCACCTGGGACAATATTTCATGCGAATCCAGTGAAGCTAAGCAGATCTAGGTCTGGTTAGTTCTTGGATGGGAGACCTCCATGGAAAAGTTTGTGTAATTTCTGGATGTGGGTTTGTGTGGACAACAGGAGGTGCTGTTCCTGTATTCTGTGTGGATCCCAATAACCCTTGTGAGAAAATTAACGGTCCTTTCCTCTAAGATTAGCGGTGTTACCCTGATGTCCTGGCTAAATTTCCCACTCATCCTCAACTTCAAACAACTGGCCTAGTCTTTCCTCACCTCTCTGTCCAAGACCTAATGTGAGATGAGAGTCCTGGTGTGGAGTGATGCTTTAATGTCTGTCAAAGTACTGTGAATTAGTGCTGTAACAAAAGTGAACATTGTAAAGGCCAGCAGAGTGTTTATTTTGGGATAAAATAACAAAAAAACATTAATATGACAAATAATATCAAACAGAAGCACATCTACCCACACAGGGGGAAAAAACACTGAGAATCATGCAGCTGCAACACCCTGCGCCAATTAACACGACTGTGACCTCACACATCCGGGTCAGTGAATTCAGCCGGCAGAACAAAGACAAAGCCGGTCCCAGAATGTGAGTCCCCAATTACTCTTCAGTGAGCTGCGAGGGCCACAATGCTGCAGGTGAGAAGTTGGACAGGGCCTTCAGTTACGGCCTGGCACGCACACAATGGACCTCTATGGCTTTGCCTGGAAAGGCCTCGCGTCCGGGACGAAAAAATAACCATCAAGCCAAGCATGTCTAAATTTGTATTGTTGCCACAACCTATAAACTACAGGAGGACTTCACTCTCTGTGTGTGTGTGTGTGTGTGTGTGCGTGTGTGTGAGTAATTTATCTGACAAGCTATTAGTCTGACTCTCATGAAAAGGATATTTAACATCCTCACCAAGAAAGTAAAAATATATATATTACTTTTTTGGGTGGGGTCAGGGTGGGTTGAGTGGGTTGAGAAACAGTCAATGGCTTTTTTAAAGACTCCACGGATTTTTGTGAATGTACATTTAAACATACAATGATATGGCAAAATATTGAAAAATCAGAATATAAACTACAAATACAAAAACTGCAGTAACATTTATTTTGCTCACTTTTTAAACACCACACTCATCTGTGTAGTGGTGCAACAGCACTAATGGTTTTTCAGCATTTAAACCAGTTTATTCCTTGTAGTATGACTATGAAGCATTGCTCGTTTACATTCAGACAAGAAAATGATGCATTTCTAGTGGATGTTTTTAGCCTAACATACCTCTACCAATTGGTAGAGATGGCACAATCATATTGTGTTAAGTTCAACACCTTCTTCAATAAGATGTAGTGAGCAAAATGTTAAAAGTTTCATGTCCATTTGTGTACCTTAAAGGTTTGTTACATTCACTTTTCCAGGAGCAGATTTGTACTGTAACTGAACCATTTTAAACAATATTAAAATACAATAGTAAGGACAGGGTGAGTGTCAGTACAACTTCAAAAACTTTCATTGCAACACTGAGATGTGTTTTAATTCCAAACTAAAGAGGACTGAAGATATACCCTTGAGGAACACCACCCTAATGATAGGAAAAGTACCCGGTGACAGTTCACTACCTAATTTACTGACAGACTATAATGACATTATGATTATCAGTTATACAGATATACAGTTACTCAATCTCAAGTGGACACTCAAAGTACATCTTCATACACAGACTCTACACAGATACACATGAACACAACACATTACACAACTATATTATATATATTGGTTTTCTACTTTATATATACTTGGAAGTCCGCTTAGAAAACAGAAGCAGAATCAATCAAAATGTGTTTGCATAGAACAACATGACAGGCCTTTGGCCTGTAGGCCATCAGGAATGATTTGAGTATCTGGAAATGTGTGTTTGTGGAATATCTCTGTACAGCAATTACCAAGGCCTCAGCAAACCCCAGGAACTCGATAGAACACCAATGTGATCTAATGCGGCCGATCCATCAGCGCTGAGTTTAGGGCACTGGTGTGAAAGAATCAATGTAGGCTATTGCTCATTGTAACCCTATAATAAAATACAGCACAGTGAGGAAATCATATGTTTCATTTGTTAGAATATGCATGACCAGTGCAGATATGTGCAGTATATTATTGTGCTTAAATTCTATTGATTTTCTCATAGCCGTTAAAGTCACTGCTCAGTCCTTCTCTCCCTCCATGCAGCATTGACACTCCTTCGGGCCAAAGCAAGCATAACTTAGTGGGTCAAATGGTGCCGGAGGACATAACGGCCAGAGAGAGAGAAAGAGAGAGAGGGGGAGAGAGAGAGAGAGTTGCGGTACACACAGTAGAACACAAAGTGGAAACAGACGTGTCTAAAAATACACCATCTGAAATATTTAACTTACTGGCCCAGAAACTTCCACAGTGTAAATCGCGTCAGTGCTCCAGCAGAGTAGACGACACTGCATGTCCATGATATGATTAGAGCTGGATGATGGAGGTTGTGATGAAACGACAAGAAAAACCCTCTCCAGGGAGCAAACATAGATACAACAATGTCACACAAACCAGACGTATATCACTGCCCAATCCATCCTCTACAATCATATGAACTAATGAAACATAAATGAACTTGTTGGTCATGTGACATATTTTTAACATGGCTCTAAGTGGCTTTTATGCCTAGGCTACTGTATATGTAATGTGTATGCTCCAATTAAAAAAGTGTGAGGGCCCTGAGTGGCTCAGTGGACTAAAGTGCTGCCACTACGATCTGAGGATCACGAGTTCAATCGGACATCGAGAGCCGGGGCCTGAGAGAACAAAATTGGCTGTGTTCTCTCTGCATGGGTAAGATGGCACTTTCTCCCCAGCTCTACTTCGTAATGTTGGCTCGCTCAGGCGATCCACCAGAAATGGAAATCCTGCACTTTCCTCCAAGTGCATTGGCTGCACAGCGGCGACGTATTAGCAGCAGTTTGAAAAGAGGCGGAGCTTGACTTCATATGCATTGTGAGAGGCCTTTGTTAATCTGTACTTTCCTAGAGTCAGGGACATTACAAGTGATAGAGAGTCAACAATGGGTGGGTCAATTGGCTAGTAACACATTGGGGAGAAAATTGGGTGAAAAAAAAGTGTACACTGAATATAGTTTGGAATGAATACCAGGATGCATCACTTTTTATAGTGGACGGCTGATGATTTATATAAGCCAGATACATTTACCATAAATTTGAAATTGACACCTTGGAAATGTGCATGCAACTCAAAACGTACATTAAATTAACGTAGTTTAATACCAGAATTTTTTTTTAAAACAATTGAGCTACAAAAACACTGAAAAGCACATTTGGTTGGATTTATTTGAGATGTGGTCCACATTTCTACCAAAGCACTGTGGGCAACACAATGGTCTTGATGAAAGAAGTGTGTTTTTCAATCATGTTTGTGTCTATTATGTCGATGGACAAAAATAAAAACACTTTGAATGCATAGAAAGAGGTCAAGAGTCGATTCAAAGTCAATAATTGGTCAACCCCTAGTTTCATATCTGCATCTGTAAAATCACATTCATTTATGTATATAGAACTATTCGTAGCTGCCTTATGTCTTTATTATGTGACCAGCCATTTTATATTTATACTTCTTTTCTAAAATGTTTCTCTCATCTCCACTGCTATCAGTAATCAATTCTTGTCAAGGCTCTCAGAAGAGTTCTGAGAGAATCAGAGGCGTGTCCTGGCAGGTCACAGGTTATCATGCAGGAGGAGGAGCTATTGCAGCATCATGTTTGTTTGCATCTCATTGTATTTCATTGAATCGCAATTTGTTGACTCAAACCATGTTGCTTCATATGTATCTTTAATTTTGGCAATGCCAATGTGTACAACATCAGGCTCAGCGATGGAGCTACAATGCTAATGTGGCTAACAAAGTAGCTTCAGGCAAACTGTCTATATAAATCTTAAGGTTTCTGGCGCTTTATAACATGCTTCATATGTGTAAAGATATATACAAAAAAGCAATCATTTTAGCTACATTAGCTAAAAATAGTACTAGCAGCCATACTGAACCCTAAAATTTGTAGCTTTGTTTTTACTTTTAGTTGAATGCAATTGAGAGTTTTGGCCTAAGCATACAGATTTAAGCCTAATAGTTAATAAACTACTAATGACAAATGTAGCAGAGTTTGCTACATGCATTGTGAAATGGAAACTATCCCCAACAACTTCCCAAGTCCCCTATTTATGAACATCCATTCTCGCACCAAAAACATATTGAAGTGTAAGAATTTGTTTTGAGTCAGGTAATCTTCACTAATTATCGTCAGAGAGTTCCAGTAGATGGCAGGGATGTAGCACAAGCTCATCAATATTGATGCTGTGGGGCTTAACAAGGCTTTGTAGGAACTTTCTCCCACGTTAATATTGATGTTGTTGCCACATATTGTAGTCAGGCTGCCTGTTTAAGGATTTATAACAGGAAAAGCAGGGGTGTGTGTTTTTATTCAAATGCAATGGACTGCATTTTAGTCTTTATGTTTGTGGCAAGGGAATTTCTTTCTGTCTTCTGCAATTTCTCAGTGGGATTTAGAAAGGAAAAGAATTCTCGTGAGGAAAACCAAAGAGAAGAAGAAGGGCGCAAGCCCAGTTTCATCTTCTATAGTCAGCTTGGACTGTCATGTTTAAGTCTCAAGTGTCCTGAAATGTGGCAAGACTCTTGTTGAGAGGAGCCAGGAGGCTTTTCCACAAAGAAGACGGCTGGTCTACAACGTTTCCTGAAACTTCTACTTAACGCCACGGAGATGATGGAGATTGGTTTGGGCCAGGTTACTGTTTGCCATGAACAAGGCTTTATGCTAGATTAAGAGAACCAACAAGCCTCAAACAGGCTCAGTTCTAGAATTTTCCAAGCATGTATTTCACTTAAGTGAAGCAGAAGAACATTTAACATGATCCAAATGGCTTGACGTTCAACAACAACAAAGCATGTCCTTCCATGTACATCCACACAGACGCATAATAGCACTTTCATAAGAAATTGTGAAATGGGAGAAGCACAAGAAGTCCTTAATTTTAATGTACAATTATGTGGTGATTTTGGACCATTTCTATTGATCAATTCACACCAAATAAATGTAAAGTATTCTGTGCCTTCAAAATATGTAAAAAAAGACTCCTATCTATCTATCTATCTATCTCTCTCTCTCTCTCTCTCTCTCTCTCTCTCTCTCTCTCTCTCTCTCTCTCTCTCTCTCTATCTATCTCAGGATTCAAGTAGAGAGTTCTCATCAAAAGAAAACTCTGAAGCCCCCACCACCACTACCACCATTTGTCCCAGCTCCCTTTTTGACAGTCAGCCAAAAAAGCAGGACCCCTTATGGACAAACGGTGACCTCAATTCAATTTGCCTATTGATCTGGACACTGCGGGCTGGTCAATCCCCCAGAGTCGGGGGCGGCTCGCCCTTGTGGCTAGCGTTCATGTTTAAAAGCGATAGCCGCAGGGCATCTTCATTCATCCACTTAGCATGCAGGACAGATTCCTATTGGAGCCGTGCCCTCCTAGTCTCACAATCGTTTAGGTCCACCCACATCTCTGGCTAAATTGAAACCGTGTCATAACAGATCGAGGTGTCGGGGTTAAACATGAGCGACTGAGCCGCCTTCGGTGGCAGACATGGGGCTGTTTGTATGGGATGGTTGGGCCTAGGACAATTAATGTCATCTGTGATTTATAACCAGGGACACTGAGTTTGGGATTCTGGCTAGCACTTGGTGTAGTCTACCAAAAACAAACGACTTGTATAATAAACCTCCGTGGCAACTATGGCATGAAATTTTGTTCAGGCATAGCTTAAACAAGTCACATCAATGATGTAATTATAGTAAATATGTAAACTGATGTCTACACTAAATGTTTCTATGTTTCCCATTGACATTGACTGTAAATGAGTGGAAAGATGAAACCTTTATAATGAAATGCATGGTTATCAGGTTTCATTTCAGTATGCAGCACAGATCCACAATCCCCAACACCCTGCTGTAGGCTACATAAGACATATATTTTATATTCAACGACGATGAAACATATTCTAAGCCCGAAGTGGCTAGGTCACTGTGTCAGGCTGCGACTGACAGCTTTGAAATGAAGGCATAACTCATCTTCATATGAGCTGTTCTATTGCCACAGGCTGGGAGGGGCCAGAAGACACAAGGCCACCATGAGAGGACAGTGGGGGAAGGAGAGGAACCGAATGACAACCATCTTGAGATCGGTACTAGCAATGGCTTGTTTACATGGAAACAGATAGACTGTATTCTGACTAACACATTGACCAAAATTAAAACCTTGTATAAACATGAAAATCCTACTAGAGTTTTCCAGTTCAGAGTAAACTGGGCTTTGTGTTTCACCTCAAGTCAACTAGCCAAGACATGTTTGGTGTTCAGATCTTGCTCCTTTCGTTTAAAACTTTGCTGGTGTTCCTAACTCAATAGTCTAAAACTAGAACTCAATAGTCACCCAGTTGTTTTCCTCAAAATACACCAGAAAATACATTTTACAATATACTGTACATTAAGATCTCAGACTAGTCAATGTGGTTTAGCATGTGTGATCTATTGTGAGCTTTAAAGATGAACAAAAACTCATGAATGCTACTTGACCAACAGTCTTTGGATGTTACTGTTGTCTGAAGTAGTGTATTCATTTCTACAGTTCACAGTAAGTCTATTATGTATATGTATATGTGTGTGTAAGTATATTATGTCCTGAACCACATCAACTCGTCTGTAAGACCTTAAATAAGATCTGGATGTGGTTTAACAGAAGTTTTAGTGATGTATTTTAACAGAAATTACTGGGTTCTGGGGCCTCAAGTGGCTCAGCAGACTAAGGCACTGATCTGAGGATCGCAAGTTCAAATGCCAGGTCATGCTGCTTGCCATCGGCAGCCAGGGCTTGAGACAGCAAAAATTGGCTGTGCTCTCTCTGGGGTGGGTAACAGAGCACGTTCTCCACAGCACTACTACCCAGTTAATAATCACACTGGGAGAAAATCAGGGATTTTTTAAATTTAATACATAAATGAACAAATTATTGGGTTCCACTGAATTTGTTACCAGTGTTAGCCTCAGCTCTAGTCCTTCAAGCATATCTTGGATGATACCATTACACCATTACATTTCTGAGTAAAATAATGCAATACAATATACCATTTTGAAATTATCCAATCAAATGAATCAATTTCCAACAACTAGAAATGTCAAATCAATGAGCCTATATCACCAAATGTTGAATTATATATTTTAAAAAAAAAGAATGAATCCAATGTGTATTTTTTCCTGTAGTAGAGTAGCTTGAGCATGATATCCTCCTTCATCTGATTAAATAGTTTTATATAGTCTCTCAAACAATTAAAACATTTAATCATAACTAATATCACTGAATAGTTTTAAGTGGACACAATACACTTTAATTAAATTATGAATATTCAACAATACAATAAGTCTTATCTGTCTTCATTAATAATGTCTTTTCTTCTGTACCAGGGGTGTCAAACTCCAGTCCTGGAGGGCTGGTATCTAACATAGTTTAGTGATTCCTCTGCTCTGACACTACAATTACACAAAGTAATTTCCTGCTGAGTTGAATCAGGTGTATTTGATCAGGAAGATCACCATACTGTGCAGGAATCTGGGCCTCTAGGACTGGAATTTGACAGCCCTGTTCTTTACCACATAATATTTCACCAAAACATCAAAATGGAAATGAAACATCAGTTTTAATGAATCCATTTCTCGTTCCTTCAGTATTCACAAAAGATATTTATTTTGGAAAGTTCTCAACAGCAACATGTGTTTAGATTAGTTTTAGACTGAGATGCTGCTCCTCCCCAAAGTGGATGCCATTTAAACTGTGCTGCCCCTTTAAGAGGGTGTTGTTGTGAACTGGTCTAACAATGCTGAACGTTCATAGATTTTTACTCTGTTAAGAGTCTAAGACTATCACTTTTAACAAGAATGAAAATTAACTGAAAGCACAAGCCCCACATCACTTGTGTTTTATTTCTCCCCCTTTTTTAAACAGAACAAATATAAGCTTTTTTGGTTCTGAAGGTTTTGGTATTGTGCATTATTTATTCATAAACCGCTAAAAGAAATAATGAACTCCATGTAAACATGTGAACACAATCACTTTCTTGTTGTGAGCATGAATATTTCAATCATGTCAAACAAATATGGCGGTTCACTGAGAGAACAGAATGAGTTTAATCAAATGTGTTCTTCTCAGCTTTTGTTTATACTGACATATTTTTATTAATATTAAAGATATTTGAAAAAAACTTAGTGAAAGCTCGCCTGAGACCGAGGCTGTATAAATAAATCATATGTACCAGGGCAGTGGCTCCAATTCTGCTACACATATAAAGGCCAACAAAGTCATTATTCAGTCTTAACTATTAATATTAGCTCTTTTCTCACTCACAACCATGTCAAAAGCTCTCTTGTCCTATTTTCCAGTCAAATGTTTGGACACACCTTCTGGACATTCAGTGGTATTTCATTATTTAAACTTTTAAAAAAGTAGATTAATAGTAAAGTCATCTAAACTATGAATACATATGTCATTATTTAGTAAACAAACAGTGTTAAACAAATCAGAATATGTTTATACTTTACATTCTTCACAGTAGGCGCCTCTTGCTTAGATGCAGCTTTCTTGGCATTTTCTCAGTCAGCTTTATGAGGTAGTCACCTGGAATGGCTTTCAGTTATCAGCTGTGTCTTGTCAAGAGTTCATGACTTGCATTTCTTGCCTCTTAATGTGTTTGAGACATCAGTTGTGTGTCTACTTTGAAGAATCTAAAACATGTTTTAGTTTGTTTATCACTTTTAAGTTTACTACATGATTATTTATATGTTCCTTCATAGTCTGGATGACTTCAGTGTTTATTTACAATGTAGAAAAAAATGACAAGGTGTGTCTAAGCTTTTTTACTGGTACTGTATAGTAAAGAAATTAATCAGTGTTATCCAATATGCTGGTTAGCATTGTCATTATTTTCTTGGTGAATGCTAATTATCGCTACAGGTAAGTTAGCTATGATTGATTAGCGCTCACAAATTGGCATATTTTTCACCAAAAATGTTTCTTTCCACGCCATGTAATTACTGACACTTTTTAGCAAATACTGTTCCAGTTCAAAATTATGTTGTGCTAACATTAGCATTTCATGCAAGTCAAAGGTGTGATAAACGCTGCCTCCAAAATCGCATACTTAGAATGTAGATTGTATTGTACTACCAAAATAGGTAGTACTTGACCAATCACACAGTAGACTCTTAAAAAAGGGAGTTCTTCAAGGGTTCTTATGCCCAAAGGGTTCTTTACAGTTCAGGAAAGGGTTCTTTGCATGTGCATTATTAGAATTATGTCACACCACCCCTATAAAAGTGAATTAATTCAAAGCCCCATTCACAGGCTATACATTTTAGTCATAATAAGTTTTAATTTTGTAGCTTTATTACACTTCTAAACACACAAATCTACACTTTCTGCCAGGTTCCCCCCTCAGCTTCAAAAGCTTTTGGTGTTACAATAAGTGTCTCATCAGCAACTGATAACACTGATGGATCCTGTCTTTACACAAAGCTAGTGAATATATCAGTACACTGGGGAGCACATTATGAGCATATCTGAATTATTGGATGGAATATAAAGTGCCATATAAAAAATTATATTGTGAAAAGTTAATTGTTGTTCATAGTTTAATTTAAAGGGGTAAACTGATATTTCCTATTCATGACATTTCAAGTTTTTTTGTTGTACTGTTGATCAGTTTGACTTGTCGCTCATGAAAATCAAAAATCCAGAATCTCATCTCAGAATTATTAGAATATTTAAATGTTTTAGTAAATTTCTACTCAAACAACATCAACATCAACACAAATAAACCTTGAAATACACTTCTCGTCAAAAGTATTTGAACACCCCATTTTTTCAGTTTTTGTATTGAAAATGATTCAGTTTAACATCTCATTGACTCTGAAATGAAAACACAAGAGTTAAATAAGACATCATGGAATCAATTTACAGACCAAAATGCATCTAAACTTTGGACACAGAGTAGCACCTTTGTCAGATATAACAGCTGAACACACTCGTGACATTCTTTCTACAATAGACATCAAACATTCTTCTGACAGTTCTTCACTAATCTGCTGCAGAACGTCACATAAATGTTGGCACTTGTAGGTTTGCTTTGCTTTTCACTTCATCCTAAATCAGCTGGATGAGGTTTAAGTCTGGAGACTGTGCTCCACTCCTTGTTTTCAAGCTGACCATCTTGTTGTTTTTTCCTGAGGTAGTTCTGGCAAAGCTTGGACTTATGTTTTGGATCATTATCTTGCTGTAGGATGACCAACTAGACCTGAAACATTCTAAAACTGTTCTAAAACTTTTGAGCAGTACTGTCACTTTACATGTTTTACATGTTTTTAAATAAATTATGCATAAAAATGAACTCTTCATAATATTCTAACTACTGTATCAGAGATACATGACTGTATTGTGATTACTGTCTTGCCTGAGACAGTATGAGATCCTGCTTAGAAAGACTGGTCCATACGTCCTATTTCTGTAATGCCGTATATTGAAAACACAAAAATATGTTAGCCTGTTTCTTTTGTGATACTTAAAAATCATATATATCAAGCATCTTAAAATAAGAACAATGACCCATATTTACAAAGCTTCTCAGAGTAACACCAATGATCTATGACCTATTCTGTTTAGTAAAGTCTTAGTAAGAAAGAGAGGAAACTGATCCTAAACCAGCACTCCTACTCTGAGGAGCTTAGTGAATATGATCCAAGTTCAGCCCTCATGAGTTTATACTGTTAAATTCAGAGCAACGTAAATGTCCTAAACTGATCCCAGATTCACATTTTTGTTTGAAGAAGTATTTCATACATCGACAGCCACAGCATTAATACCACTCACAGATGAATACCATTATCTTGTAACTGTGCTGCATGTGGAGATCTGGTATATATTAGACGGTAAGAGAACACTTGATTCTTCTAGGTCGACGTGTTGTAGAAAAATGCTAGAGAAAAATATGCAAGCATACAGATTTGAGTCACAATGACAAGGTCCAAATAGTTATGGCCAGATGACTGTGTTGGAGCATCTCCAAAGCGACAACACTTGTGAGGTTTTCCCAGTCAGCAGTGGTCAGTACATATAAACATTGACCTCCAAACTCCACACATCTCAATCTGAGCGTTTGTAGGATATGCTGGAACATCATATCTGATCTGTAATGACTTCTGGCTACTACAGCACACCGTCAGAGGTCTTGTAGAGTCGATGACTTGGTGGGTCAAAGCCGTATTTTGTGGCATACAGAGGACCAAGAGCAGGAATTAAATTTTGAAATTCAACAAAATTTTGAAATTTTTCATGTGAGTCCAATTGGTGCAGTGCGGGCTTGCAAAACATACATGTAATTATTATTATTAATTAATAATAAATATGAATACATTACTTACAATTGTTTACAATTAATAGTTATTGATTATAATAAAATACAATTACAATTAATATTAACCATGAATAAAATATTAATAAATTATTAAATATTAATAAACTGTTAAAAGCTTGTAGCATGAAATTATCACCCAATTCTGTGTTTCACATTGTTGGTCAAATTCACTCCAACTCATTACCACCAATGTTACTTATTACCAACTTATTTTTGGAATGTATGGTCAATAGACCTAACTTACACAGAATTATACCTTATATTTGAGTAAAATTAAGCTGAAATTCTTAATTATTTTGACAATAGTTCAACTTAGAGGCATGTAAATGGATGGCTTATCACAAACTGGTAGCCACACACACACAGTCAAATGTTAATATGAATGAATTTTAATATGAAACCTCTGATATTAAAATACATCTAGCTGACGTGACACAGACAGAACAAATGCTCAACATGTAACAACTTACAGTGGCAGGTGAACAGAGACTGCTGGCTAATTTGCAAAACACAGGTTTACAAGTCCAGATGCTGGTTGATGGACTGACAATGGGGAAAGCCAATTACACGTTAGTAAGAAACGGCAGAGCCAATCGATGAGCTTGTGGGCGGTCTAAATGGAAATGGGCTTTTGATTGAGTGACCGTTTTCCACTTGATCCTAGTTCTCGACCTGTCTCCATGTAATATAACGTAACATTGGTTTTGGATGGAAGAAACTGCAGGGTACCAAAACTGCCTTTTGAAAAAGTACAGGGGCATAACCCCCCTGTCCCCGCCCCCTCAAATTACGTCCATGACCAAGAGCATATTAGATTTTAATGTTATTCCTGATTGTTGTCCATATATATACTGGCACTAAAGTTAGTGTTTCCTAGATTAGCTTTGCATAAATACTGCTTTGTACATTCAGTGAAGACACAAGTTTTGTGAAGAACAGCTTTTATTCCATGGATTTTTATTTTCAAACCTAAAATACAGAAAAAAAACTCTTATAGAAATATTCTGTGAACTAATACAACAGGTCCTGCTTTTCCAAGGCCCCTATGGCTTATAGATCCAAATGTTGCCTTTGAAAAGCTTGTAGTGCCATGTTAAAAACTGTGAAAATTGGATTTTGACATAGTCAAATGAACTGCTAAAAGGATAACAAAATACTGGAGATATATCTATTGCTACATACAGCAAAGGCGCTTTGGCCTCAAGAGCTGACTATACATTTCGCTGAGGTTCTGATATATTTTTCAGTGTTTTCCTTGACGGAAGGAACCAGAGTTTGATAATGTACAGTAAAGCACTACAGACAGACATTACATGGCAACTACAGTGTGTCTACTGTATCTAGCCGTGCTGAATTTTTGGTGGTAGCTGAAAAGAGCATAGAGAGAGGGGGTGCCTGGCTGGTATCAAATATCAAGTGCCTCTTTTATATCTTCCAACTCCTTCAGAGATTTCAAACACAAACGTCAAAATTGAGACAAAACAAAATAGACTTTTGTGGCCAATACAGGCAAAAGGTTCCACACAGTTTGTATGCTGTTTCTGCTTTGGCAATGAATTCAGCATATTCAGAATCTGGATGGCATCTCCGATTCACTAACGCTGTACTGTTAACCTCTATTAAACCTCTCATATTCAGCAGATGCAGTTATCCTGCTTGCTTTACTTGTTTTTCTCTCCATGTTATCCACTCACATATGGATGCAGTCTTGAGTTTAAAACAGGCTGCAGTCTTCAAGCTCCCAACCTAGTACAGACAATAGTTTTTTTCTCAAAATGCCCCCCCCCCCATAAAAAAGCAACACATTTTGGCATCGGCTTTAATGGCTTCTGGTTTGTTTGAAAATCAGGAATGGACTCAGCCCTTTTGAGTCAAACAGTGCTGTGGTGGAGTCCTCAAGTCACGAAGATCGTAAACAGGTAATCGCTTCAGAAAATAAGAAAGGCTCTGAAAGGCTGGCCTAAGTACAGCGAGTTCCATTCCTGACCATGGAACGGACGTCAGAAAAGCAAGTGGTGCTGATTGGGTGCTGGAGGGGGTGTGACCAAACCAACAGAGTCAAAATATGGGCCATGACCCCACTGTGGAAGCAAGATCAGGGTCCGTTCTCATTGTAGTGGAGGGAGATGGGGCGGTCCCTCTGGACAGGCATGTAGGGCCAGTTGTAGCTGGAGCCAGATAACAGCATGTCCCTCAGTAGGGTCTCGATGGGGGTCTTGCCCACCAGTCGTACGAAGAAGAGCTGCTCAATGACGGGCGAGGACACAATGCGCAGCGAGGGCAATCGCAGCAACAGCCGGCCGAAGCGGTTGGGTTGGTTGGGATATTGGTTCCGCACATACTCTTCTAGGGCACACTGTGACTTCTCCTGGATGCTCTCCACATGGGCCACATCTGATAGACCCATGGCATCTATAAGACCAAGAGAGAGATGGGTTAATGCTAGTTGGCGACACTGGCAGGTATCATTTTAGAGAACATGCAAAAGAAGTAGACATGTCCAAATCCAATCTGAAAGGTATCAGATGATTAAGACATACTTATGAACTGATATCTCTTATCAGATCAAATTCCAGTCCATCCTTAAGGCTAATTCCTAATAAAACACTATACTGTGAAGAGATGTCTAGCACAAGTCTAGATTTTAGCCATGCAGTTCAAAGAAAAATCTTCATTTGACATTGCAAGGACTCTTCATTTGGAGAACATTCAAAGGTTTTTGTAATTGATGTTTGAGATATATTTGGCCAAAAAAGGAACAAAAATTCTTAACAAATAGTCTTTTGTACTGGAGTGTGAAAAACTGTCTTAGGATTTCAACCCATGACCTTCTTACTCATTCCCTCAGTCGAATTTTTCACTTTAATAGCTCAGGCACAAGAGTGGTCATGCTGAGCTTTGGTTTGTAGGAACAAAAGATTAATTGCCTCATATTTCTGTGGGATAAGAAGACCCCCACCTCGCTACAAAGACAGACACAACTGACATGTCTGCCCCTGTCACATTAGCAGGAATGAAGACGTCCTTGATTACTGTACCCAGTGTTCTGGGTTCCAAGATCAGTGGTTCTCAACTCCAGTTCACTGCACTGCATGGTTTCAGCTATTCCCTGCCCCAAATCACCTGACCTTACTTATGAAGATCTTGATCATTAGTTGATGAGCTGGATCAGATGTGATGGGGCAAGCAGAACTTGAAAATGTCAAAGGCAAATGAGAACCTCTGGCCTGGATGATGCATCAGTCTTGAGAATAATGTCAGTGCTGGCAAGACTTGCGTGCCTCTATGCAGCGTTCCCTGTTACAGGCAGCAGACAATCTCTTTTCCTTTGTGTCTCACAGTAAGAGCACGCGTGGGGGAGCCCCCAAAGCTAAGCGTCCAGGGATCGGGGTGAGTCGCTGACATTGGACGCCCGTCGGACAATTGAGGGGAGCAATGGGGTCGGGGTGCCAGCGGCCTCTGGGCTGGTCTCAGCAGGCGGTAGGGGGTTGGGGAGTCTGGCCAGGATTTGCAGGATGGATCACGCCCTGGGCTACAGGGGTTATGTAGGTCAGGGCAGGGGATGGGGGCGAATCCCTCTTGCTGTAACTCAGCATGCATAATTCAGGCATGTTGGTGGGAGTTGGGGGGGGGAAGGGTCTGCCTGGCTGGTTTCAATAATAGATGGAAGCGTGAAGAAAAAAAGGATGGAAAAAACTAGCAGTTCAAGCAGTCGTTTGGAAGAGTGCAGGTCCGAGCTTGGTGCCATGAAAGACTTTCTGACAGTGGGAGCCAGGGGTTTGGAGAGAGTGAGGGACTGCTGTAAGGAAAAGTAAGAAACGGTGTGGGGAACACCTCGGAGGTTGCGTGTTTGGCAGATGCACATATGCAAGTGCCACCAGTGGCGTGCCTCTAGCCAACACTCGCAACATATCACTCTGCATGCCACAAGCAACATTAACTGAGGTTTTATGAATAAAAGACTACAGAGTCATACAGAGCATTCTCCAAGCAACACCATATGTTCTCCACTAAAAAAATAAATTATACATTGTACCAGCTTCTATGTTCTTAAAGTATGCTTCTCAAAATCTTTTCAGGGAAAAATGTTAAGCAGATTCAATTCATCAGCTAACAAAAGGCTCATGAGTTGAATCAAGTGCATTGGAGCAGGTGTACAATGCTATGAATTCACCAGGACTGGCCTTTTTTACAATCAGACAGTACTGTAATTATCAGAATATATACATTTCATGGTGAAAGGGCTCTTAAGATTAATGAGGAATGTGTTGTAGATGGTTCTATATAGAACCTTTTTGAAAATGGTTCTATATAACCATAAAAAGGGTTCTATTGTCATTACAATGTCATGCTTGTAATAATAGAGGATCCCTTTTTGGTGCTATATAGAACCATATACAACACATTCCTCTTCAATCTGAAGAACCCTTTCACCATGCAAACAACCCTTTAGGTTCATGCTCATGGTTCTATATATAACCATTTTCTTTACTAAAGAATCCTTGAAGAACCGTCTTTTTTAAGAGTGCAATTAGTAAGATATATGCCGCGTTTCTGCAGATATTTAAGTATATCTTTTCAATGGACAACACTGACAAAATGACACTTTGATGTAATGAAAAGTAGTCTGTGTGCAGCTTGGCTAACAGTGTCAATTTATTCTTCCCTCAAAATAACTCAATATACAGCCATTATTGTCTAAACCACCAGCAACAAAAGTGAGTACACCCCTTAGTGAAAGTTCCTGAAGTGTCAATATTTTGTGTGGCCACCATTATTTTCCAGAACTGCCTTAACTCTCCTGAGCATGGAGTTTATCAGAGCTTCACAGGTTGCCACTGGAATGCTTTTCCACTCCTCCATGACGACATCACAGAGCTGGCGGATATTCGAGACTTTGCGCTCCTCCACCTTCCGCTTGAGGATCCTCCAAAGATGTTCTATTGGGTTTAGGTCTGGAGACCTGCTTGACCAGTCCATCACCTTTACCCTCGGCCTCTTCAATAAAGCAGTGGTCATCTTAGAGGTGTGTTTGGGGTCATTATCAGGCTGGAACACTGCCCTGTGAATGTTTCTGGAGGGAGGGGATCATGATCTGCTTCATTATTTCACAGTACATATTGGAGTTCAACTCCCCAACACCTGCTACACTCATGTAGCCCCAGACCATGGCATTCCCACCACCATGCTTGACTGTAGGCATGACACACTTATCTTTGTACTCCTCACCTGATTGCCGCTACACATGCTTGAGACCATCTGAACCAAAGAAATTAATCTTGGTCTCATCAGAGCATAGGACATGGTTCCAGTAATCTTCATGTCTTCAGCAAACTGTTTGTGGGCTTTCTTGTGTACAGACTTCAGAAGAGGCTTCCTTCTGGGGTGACAGCCATGCACACCAATTTGATGTAGTGTGCGGCGTATGGTCTGAGCACTGACAGGCTGACCCCCCCACCTCTTAAATCTCTGCAGCAATGCTAACAGCACTCCTGCATCTTATCTTTCAAAGACAGCATTTGGATGTGACGCTGAGCACGTGCACTCAGCTTCTTTGGACGACCAATGCAAGGTCTGTTCTGAGTGGACCCTGCTCTTTTAAAATGCTGGATGATCTTGGCCACTGTGCTGCAGCTCAGTTTCAGGGTGTTGGCCATCTTCATGTAGCGCAACAATTCGTCTTTTAAGATCCTCAGAGAGTTCTTTGCCATGAGGTGTCATGTTGGAACTTTCAGTGACCAGTATGAGAGAGTGTGAGAGCTGTACTACAAAATTGAACACACCTGCTCCCTATGCACACCTGAGACCTAGTAACACTAACAAGTGACATGACATTTTGTAGGGAAAATGACAAGCAGTGCTCAATTTTGACATTTAGGGGTGTAGTCTCTTAGGGGTGTACTCACTTTTGTTGCTGGTGGTTTAGACATTAATTGCTGTATATTGAGTTATTTTGAAGGAAGAATAAATTTACAGTGTTATGTAAGCTGCACACAGACGACTTTTCATTGTGTCCAAGTGTCATTTTGTCAGTGTTGTCCCATGAAAAGATAAACTTAAATATCTGCAGAAATGTGAGGGGTGTACTCACTTTTGTGATACAATGTACATTAGCTACATTACATAAAGACGTTTGACTGATTAACTTAATTTGGGGCAATAAAAGGAACCCTGCCTATCTTTTTTTTCTTAACTGGCAGCAATCATTGGGAAGAATTACTCAATAAGACTGGCTAGCATAAGACCTTCTGAGCAGTTGAGATGAAGCTGCATATGTGGTACTTCTTACCTGAGGTGAAGAGCACGATGGATTTGAGACAGGAGTACTCAGCTGTGTCCACCTGCAGGGCCTTCAGCTTCTCCACCTGTTCCTGGAAGACGCGGATATGATCCATGAAAGCCACCACACGCTCAGCAGACATTGGGGAGGCATGCAGGCCGGCGGCAGCCAGCAGGGGTGCTACGTGCAACGGCATGGAGCACTGTGCTGCATTCAGCACAAACAGCTCACTCCAAGACATGCGCAACAGCGCAACCTAAGAGCAGATAACAGTAATGAGCAGGATTTCATCAATCAATAAATGAAGCAGATGCTGCTATGATATGGTAAAGCTGAAAAAGCACAGCACAGAGCACTGAGTTTTCAAACTTTGCTTCAGGTATATGCAGCATTCTCTCATACTAGCATAGAAAGCCTTTTCCTAGCACAGAAAGTGCATTATCACATTTGTCCAAAGAGTTCCTCTTTTCAATCATATGATATCAGAGCTAATACAGTTCTTCTGTGTCTGGTTACCTGGTCCATTAGCTGCAGATCAGGAAAGAAGGGGATATTCTTGGCCCATTCCACGGCACTGAAGAGCAGACGGGCTGCCAGCTCACAAATGTTCTCAATGCCCATGAGGTTATTTGACTGCATGCACTGGGCCCCGTAACGGGAAGTGGGGTATGGCTCGGCTCGCAGTAGCAGGGAAATGAAGCCGGAGAGGTATGGCTGGCCATTGTATGGGTCGTTGCCATTGGTCAGGTACTGACCGGGACTGGACTGAGAACTGGACATGCGCCCTCGCTGGACGGCTGTAGGACAAAGAACAAAGAGGAGAGCAGGAGTGAGACCAGTGTTTCCTCAGAATCAGAAGCCAGCTCTAAACTGGCTTGACATCATTCACAAATGCTAACGTAGTTAAAAAAGACAGAGGTGGGAATCCAAGCTGAAGGTTTATTGTAAACTAAACACTAAGAGACATGGACACACTGACGTACATGCTGCTAATAAATTTAGTACAAACACAGTACCTACATTAAAGAACTTACACAAGACAAGGAAACACAAGGGGCTAAATAGCAAACACAATCAAGGATAATACACAGGGCTGGGTGATAACACAAGACAGGTGTAGAGCATTAGCAGTCAAGACTACGTGACGCAACTGGGAGTGGAACCAATGACGAAGGCATGACAACCTGACAGAGGTGGGAACATAGAGACACTCGGGACATGTAAACAGGACGCACATTAGAACAAAATGAGGAACAAGGGCTGCGGCAGAGCAGATGTTACACAGTGTGTCTCACAAACTGGCATTAAAATGAAAGTTTTTGACTTTTTTTGTTTAATGAATTTGGGAATGAGGTTTGATGTCAATATGAAAGGCAATCTGTTAGCCAAAGTTAAGAGAAAACAAGGTTTTATTCAAATTAATTAAGACAATCATAAAGCTCCACATGTCACAGTAAGTCTACTAAATTAACTTTCTGTTGGAGGTCAAAGATAATAATCTGCTTCTCATAAACAATTGCACCATATGGCATAACCAGAGCCTTACCAAAGACTTGTGAATGTGAAACTGATGTGAAATAAGGCTTCCTCTCTGAAAATGCTGTAAGAATTCTGAAAGCAAGTGGCTAATTGTTGGTTCTGAAAAAAGCATTTAGACATTATGTAATATGGATTCACATATGAATGGGGCTGAATGGGGTTTTTTCCCTGCTTGAGTGAGCTGTGCACTGCCACAATGAGTTCCTACATTGTAGCTTGTAGGCTTCTTGATCTTCTCTCGCAGCTAATGTCTCTTTCCTGGACAAATCAACTGACTTTTGTCCGTGGACTGGGGGGATTTCCACTGAACTGTGTGTGCAGGTGTACTGCTGTAACAGGGTGGAGAAATGTTCTAGAAAGAAAGATGCTTACAGGGTTCAAGAAATTATGAAAAAGTTGCAGTAAATTTGGTAACCCTAGAGATAACAATACACTGTTATACAATCAAAATGTACCGCAAATGTAGCATAGCTTTCCAAAAGTCTGTATGAAGTGCTTCAGTCTTTGCACATTAGAATATCATGTCAGTTAGTGGAAGCGGACTGAAAAGCAGAGTGACAACATTGACCCCTTGCTGAGTGTGTGCAGTATCTGTGGAGCCCATCCGAGATATGTACCCCCCTTTGCTCTCCATCAATGAGTAATGAGCGAGTGATGCCTGCTAAAGCGGAATGGTTTTTCACACCTCCCCTCAACAAATGGCTCTGCCAGAGGCCAAGGGCCAAACAGAGGCCATTTCTGCCGCGATGCCACTCAAAGGCCATTTGGAAAACACCTGTTCAGCCATCCCGCTGTCCGACTAATAACTCCATCTACTGTTACATGCAATGACCATGGACAGAACAGAACAGAGAGAGAGAGAGAGAGGTGTTTGAGATGGAAAATGTTTTAAAGCCCAGCGTCTCCTGCTCTTACAATAGAACAGCTGTGCCACTCAAAGACTTTGAGGCATGGCAAGAGTCATGACCTTCTTCTTAATCAAAGTAGAGACTATTCTTAATCGACCAGCTCTCAAAAATCAACTGCAGAAACAGACAGTGTGATGTACAGCTGTGTAATATTTTGGTAATTAAACTGATATTGTAATTAGCCACGTGTCCATGTAAAATACATATTTAAAGCTGAACAAACGATTCCGTTTTTTTTCTAAACAGTAGTACTGTGTATTGCAGTATTAAATGACTGAATACACATATTGTAAAGGCCATTAAACATTACCTGCTGAACTTAATGACATAATTTTATCAATAACATAATCAATAATCAACTTATTTTTATTGTTTTTATAGGTCTTATTATTTATATAAGTTTTTTTATAATATTTTCTTGTCAATCACATGTAAAGCACTTTGAACTTCAATTTGATTTATATAAAAAGTGCTATATAAATAAACACTTTAATTTAAACACTTTTAAATACACTTTCAAAAAACATTCAGGATTGGCTTGAGTGTTGAAGGCCCTGGGTACAGCGTAGTGAAGAATGATATTCACTCGCTTCTGGGTTGGGTTGCCAGGTACGACAATACATATCCCACTCAGAAACTGAAAAATTCCATGAGATTTTTAACACTATAAAATAAATAGATTTCAGAGGAATTAATAATGGAGAACACTGTGGGAACATAGTTTCCTATAGTACCTCTATAATAAAAGGCTGCAAGTGAGCCATTTAATAAATCACAAATGTTGTACTGTGAGCATCCTGAACAGCCTCAAATGATCATAAAGGGATATCATCACAATATGATACTTACTATTGGAGCCACTGTAATGATGGACTTTCAAACAAAGAAAAAACTAATAAAACTACTCTGCGAGACAATAGAACAAACTGTTATTTTAGCAAGTGAAATGATCTTAAGTCATGTCTAAATACAGTATTTAAGATTTTTCATTCTGAGAATGTATTAAGCTTATTTTAAGACTACTGACATATTTTACTTCTTTTAAGTAATTTTATAATTTATTTTTATTTTATTTATCTCACAATATTAACTGATAATTTTGATAGTTTCAATATAAATGTTATAAAGAGGCAAATTTATCTGCCAAACAGTGACATCATTTTACGTAACAGTTACTTTTTGGATAATAAATATACGGTAGTTATAAGCTGAAAAATACTATTGTAGGCTCACAACAATCTCAAAATGAGAAATATTATATATTAAGATTTAAGATTATTTAAATTGCTAAAATCTTTTTTCTTTTGCTGTAAAAGTTCTAAAAGAAACACTTGGCAGTTAAAAAAAACTGGCAATGTGCCGAAGTCGGCTTTGGGTGGCTGGTTACTGCAGGGGACAAGCCGTCCGAGTGTGACTTCTCACTAGGGGTGTAAATCTCTGACCTCATAACAACTTGATTTGATTACAGTTCTTTAAGAAACAATTTAATGCATCACATAACCTCAATGTGATTATTTTAGTATGAATAAGATATTTAAATATGTTGATATTATAAATATACACTATCACTCAAATATTTGGGGTCACCTAGTACAAGTATTTCCCATGACAACACGTGCTACTATTTCTGAAAAAAAAAACATTTTTCTAGTTGTCTGGAGACTATGATAAAATCCACAAATATAGTCAGTCTTCTATGTTAGAAGGGAGAGGTAGGACAGCTGTTCTTTCCACTAGAAGTTTAGCACATATTTTACACAAGGGATCATGGAATGTAGGATTATACTGGATACACTATAATAGGAGATAAACAACCTCAATAGATGCCATTAATGACTAGGAGATATTAGTCTTTATACAACCTCAATAAACTCTAGTAATCCCTAGAATATGAGATATTAGTCCATAAACAACCTCAATAAACACAATTAATAAAACACTATTATCAATAAACACTATTTATCACTAGAATATGAGATATTAGTCCATAAACAACCTCAATAAACACTGTTAATTAATAAAACACTATTATCAATAAACACTATTTATCACTAGAATATGAGATATTAGTCCATAAACAACCTCAATAAACACTGTTAATTACTAGAATATTAGATATTAGTCCATTAACAACTTCAATAAACACTATTAATCACTAGCATAGGAGATATTAGTCCATAAACAGCCTCAATAAACACTATTAATCACTAGAATAGGAGATATTAGTCAATACACAACCTAAATAAACACAATTAATCACTAGAATAGGAGATATTAGTCAATACACAACCTAAATAAACACTATTAATCAGTAGAATAGGAGATATTAGTCCATAAACAACATCAATAAACACTATTAATCACTAGAATAGGAAATATTACAGATGGGCAATCAAACAAGTCTTAAGGTGGAGTCTTGACTGTAAGTTGAAAAGTATGATATTAAAGGTGAACATGCTAAAAGGGTTCTTTAAGAGTAATGCTACAGAAGAACAACTGTTAGGAGTTTGCCATAATGCTGACATAGACAAAAAGCTCTAGCAGTGCCATTTATTGTGCCATGCATCAAAAACGGATTAAAATGATTTCAGCTCTAAATCCAGTTAAACAGGTTTATTGTGTAGACATGAGTCATGCAGTTGTTTAGTGTTCTTTATCCAAAGAGCATTCAATTCTGACCCAAATATGACCCAGTTAAGGCACTTATGTGGACTGATGTGGGCCAGAACTGAGCCATCACTTGTTTGTTATCAGGTAAAGTACTGACAATATCCACAATATGTCCAAGAAAAACATTGTGATGTGCTGTTTCATTAAACCACATCTTCAAGTTAAGAACAATTCAGGAACCTTCAGCAGTGTAATTAGGAGCATTTATGAGGTCGACTACACCGACCCACAGCACTAGTGCAGCAGGACACACTGGGTGGCTTGTCCTGACCTTACCCTGCTGTTCTGCTCTGTCAGAAACACATGCAAACGCACTGGGGGCTTACAACATAGCAGATGATTCACTGAAGTGTTTATTTTACCAATAGCCGTCCGTCCTTTCCAAGTGACCTAAAGCCGGACAAATTCCTGTAATGGTGATGTCATCTCTGCTAACGATTCCCCTTTCACACATATTCCCCTACTCCTTTGACCCAGGACTAGTGAGTCATGCCGAGAACACCAGAATGTGGACTACTATCACCTGAAACAGGTCCCTATACTCCAAGTTCCAATCTAAATTACAGATTGTACACATGCACGTCTCTTTTAAAGCCTTGAACCCTTATGACTCATTTTAATTATTCACTCACTACTATGAAAGTAATATTAAGCCTTTTGACTCAAACACACTGAATGTTTGAAGGAACCAGATCTCACAAAGTGGAAAAGCTTTCGATGGTCAGCTGTCAGTAGATCATAATAGATTCCATTATATTTCATTTTCGTTTAAAGTTTAATGTCATTTATTGTTAGCATGTCTGGGTTCAAAAGTAGAAGCCTAAACAGGGATTCATTGCCAAACAGTCACTGGAATTACATTACCAGTCAAAAGTTTGTACATCTCAGTCAATGTTATTATTTTTTTCCTACATTGTAAAAATACTAAAGTCATCCAGACTATGAAGGAAAACATAAGGAATCATGTAGTAAACTTAAAAGTGTAAAAAAAAAAATATATATATATATATTAGACGTTAGATTCTTCAATTCAGGCACAAAACCGATGGTCTCAAACACATTAAGAGGCAAGAAATGCAAGTCATGAACTTTTGACAAGACACAGCTGTTAACTGAAAGTCATTCCAGGTGACTACCTCATAAAGCTGACTGAGAAAATGCCAAGAAAGCTGCCATCTAAGCGAGAGGTGCCTACTTTGAAGAATGTAAAATATAAACATATTCTGGTCTGTTTAACACTTGTTTGTTTACTAAATAATTACATATGTGTTTACTCATAGTTTGTATGACTTTAGTATTAATCTACAATCTAAATAATGTAAAAACACTGAATGGCCAGAATGTGTGTCTAAACTTTTGACTGGTACTGTACATAAATAATGCACTAATAAATATTTAATACATTTATAAATGTTAGACATGTTTGTGCTGTTAAGTTTTGGGGATACAAGTTCAAATCAAATCAAATCAAACCAACTTTATTGTCACATCACCTTTCACTGATGTGAAGATGAGTGAAAAACTTGGGTGCATAGTCCCTGCAGTACTAAACAACAAAAGGTTTTTTTATAATTATAACAATGATACAAAAAAAAAACAAAAAAAAAAAAAAAACTATTTTACAATGAGCAGCGAATATACATAAAGAATGCTTATTTACACATTACTAGCCCAAAAAAATTAATAAAAAAGAAATATTGCTAGTATTATTAAGCCAATATTTGGATTCCAAACAAATCTTAGCTGATTAACTACTTCAGGGGTATGTAGATGTTATTTTTGAGTGAGACAAATCTTTAACAAAGGCCTAGTATGTTCATACATTGTGTTTAGCAACTCTATGTGCCCTCAACCATAATGTAGAAAAAACACAAAAATGTATATATACATTATTGCTTTCACTCTGTGTTACAGTAAGAGACTGTGCATAAGGAGACTTGAACACAGAAGTCCTGTAATAGCAACAGTCACACTTGGCTCTTATGAATTGCCAATGAATTAATAAGAGCACATGCTAAACCTAGAGGAAGTCTCTTGATGTGGGTCAAATGTCTCAGCAGTTGGACTTCCCCGTTTCTCTACATCTTGGTAGCTTAATGTTCTCCAAACAAGCAGATCAACATTGTGATGGTTCTACACAAAGAGAGTTGTATCACAAGCAAACAATGACAAAACAATGAGAGCGCTTAAAGCAAACACAACGACGAGGCTTTCTTGAGTCAAACACACTTTATCCCTGATGGAATGTTTGAAGGGGCTAGCTCACTACAAAATGCTAACAATGCTAAAAATGAGGGAAAGCTGGTAAAGGTCAGCTGTTGTTACACAAATTCCATTAGTTTTCATGTCTGGGTTCAGAACTGGGCATTTGTTACCATTCAGTCAATTGGTGTTTAATTTAGACAGTTTGTGGTGGTCACTTTTGTTAGCATGCCTCAAATTTTACAGTCCATTAGCTAGTAAGCTATTAACAAATGTTAACCAGTTTGCTAATGCTATGTAAACAAAGTTAATTCAGGAAGTTAATGCTATTGATATTATGACATTTGATAACAGTGTAATTCTGTAAGGCCAAGTAAAAAAAAAGAATTGGTGATCATCCCCGCCCGACCCTCTAAAAAGCACCCGACCGTTTTTTTTTTTTTTTTTTTTTTTAACAC
>BRDA01009050.1:62956-86289 GCA_036984385.1 Crenuchus spilurus
TATGGACTAATATCTCTATTCTAGTGATTAATAGTGTTTATTGAGGTCGTTTATGGACTAATATCTCTATCCTAGTGATTAATAGTGTTTATTGAGGTTGTTTATGGACTAATATCTGCTATTGTAGTGATTAAGTGTTTATTGAGGCTGTGTGTGGATTAATATCTCCTATTCTAGTGATTAATAGTGTTTATTCAGGCTGTGTGTGGACTAATATCTCATTTTCAAGTGTATGAAGAGTTTACTGTGGTTGAGTGTTTAATGCGGCATAAAAATCATTTTATCAGTTGTACTGTTTTTATATCCTTTAGAAACCAAAATCATAAAAATAAAAAATGGAATCCCAGTCATAGCTGGTATAAAACAACAAAAAGACAACTGAGCTAGGTGAGAGATAACATTTGCCCTCTTTTTGAAAGTATTTAGTCAAACAAATGTTTTGACTGGACAGCTTGAGAAAACGAACTTTGCTGATGAAAGATGGAAAGCTTCTCCTTACCATCCTGCCTTCTTCATACAAACCACATTTCAACCCAACTCATGAGACAAACTTCACTGGGCTGCATTGTTACATGAGCAGCCAAACACCATAATTAATGAGAAAACCAAAGGCTTTCTTGTTCTGGGAAACTTGACTCAACTGTGAAAGGTTATGGTTAGTTAAGGACTTTAACTCTAGTTACTAGCCATATATCACCTCTAAGCATATAATAACAAATTCATTATTTCATTTATAGCTTGCAGAGATTTGACATGGCATATGGCTTTCCATAGCTTTTCTGGTTTATGGCATTAATATTTAGTTACAAAATATCACAATTTAGACTTTAATATTTCATTTTAGACCACATATATTCTTATAAGAGAAAAAATATGTCCTAACAACCTTCAGTTTTTATGATTAAATACGCTGGATGTAGCAGAGTTCCTTTGGGAACTCTTGTTCGTTTACTGTTATTAACCACTCAAATTGTTTTTGAGTCATTATTTCACAGTTCTGGAAAAGCCCGCTGCAGATGACCAGTTACTCTGGTCTTACTATTTATAGCTATATGTTTAGTTTGACTTTTAATCTATAAACCACTGACAAAAGTTCTACCGAAATCTAAAAAAATACATAATTTAGAGCAGAAAATGAACTAGTCAAAATAACAAAAAGATGTGTCTTTATGGCTCAAATCATGCAAACAAGTTTATATTAATTTTTAAACCAATGTTTTTAACTTAGTTGGAACATTTTAGCATCTTCTCCAGCAGCTTTGTAGTTGTGTGACTTTATACCACTCCTTCTAGGTTTGTTTGATGGCTTGTGACCATCCATCTTCCTATTGATGACATTCCGAGGTCTGGACATTGGCCTCAATATTAGGAGTGCTGGGCATTAGAAGTACAGGACATTCTAAGTACTGGACATTAGGAGTGCAGGACATTATGGATGCTCTGATGTCTTGTCCAGAGCTGTATGTGACAGTAGTTTTCTTGAGCGTTGATTTAGGCTATTTGAGTGTTAGCTCACCATCGTACTCACCTTCTCTCCTCATGCCGACCTTGAGGCACTTTTTCAGGCGGCAGTACTGGCACTGGTTGCGGTGGTGCTGGTCGATGGGGCAGTCCCGGTTGCCTCTGCACGTGTAACTCAGGTTGCGCCGTACTGAGCGCTTGAAGAAGCTCTTGCAGCCCTCACATGTGAACTGGCCGTAGTGTTTACCGCTGGACTTGTCCCCGCACACCATGCAGTCCACGTTGGGGATCTTGTCCGCGGAAAGCGCATCGTTGCCCGGGGTGGATCCGGACGGAGTCCCGGGTGTCCCGCTGGGGTCCTGGCTGCACAGCTGGAGCTGCGACCCAGGATCCGCCGAAATGTTCTCCTGCCACTGGTTTACTACCATTGCCATGCTATCCCCGGACCTGAAGAGAGCTGTCCTTTACGCGGGTTAAATTAGAAATCCTGGGTATAAAAACACCAACAAGGAAAGGCTTCCTCCCCGTCCTGCCACGTCTCGTCAGGCTTCTGCTCTCTCTGCTTAAACGACTTGTTTGAGAAGTTTGCGCTGCAGACCCGACGGTGGCATGGTCAGCGCTGAAGATGTCTGGCTCGCGTGGAAATCCCCCCAAACACACGTTCACACACACGTACACGCTCCCGCTCGCTCACTCGGACTGTCCGCGTGCTCCCATACGTCTCATACTAGGACTTCAGTGCTGGCAGTGACGTAAACTTCTGTCCAGAGAAGATGAACTGAAGCCTCGCTTATGACATCTGTGTCACTGAAGCTCCTTATATTAAAAAAAAAATAATAGCACTTCACTTTCAGTCGTGTTAGTACGCCGGAGGAAGTTTAGACCGGATCGCAAAGTTAGCAGTCAAGCATCCGTTAAGTCACGAAAACAAAGCGGGAATGAACGATCTTCTCCCCACGAAGCGCGGCTCACCCTCCGGCTGTCAGTCCGTCTCTCCCGGTTCGAGTTCACAATCCGGTGAAAGTGACACTAAACGGCCGGGGGAGCCGTGGCCACGCCTACTATCCTCCAAATACGGGCATACGCACCTTATAAGGACAGAACGTCCGCGCTCCTGCGCGATACGTACACGCCTATTGGTCAGTGTGAGTGGATCAAGAGAGCCGCCCACCAATCAATGAGTCGCAAATGCGATTCCGTTGTAAATAGGAGACTTCTTTAAAAAAGATTTTCTCGTTTCAGTTGTTGTGATAGTGATATAAAAATGAAATGTCCTACTGACAGAAACGTGTATATTTGAAAAGTAATTCGATTTAAAATAACTTATTAAGTAGATAGATAGATAGATAGATAGATAGATAGATAGATAGATAGGTAGGTAGGTAGGTAGGCAGGCAGGCAGGCAGGCAGGCAGGCAGGCAGACAGAAATATTTACAGTAAACATAATAACAACACTGTTCACAGTAGTCTAGACAAAAACCTATTCAAAATAAATGTTTATTCACCCAGATTTTTACAGTGAGATCCCGTTTTAAAGTAGTCTGTATAAATAAAAATGAAAGATCTTCTGAAGTGGACCCACACAAATAAACGTCGTGTTTATGTTTTGTATGATGTGATTTAGACCAAAAGGAGGTAAGTTTTCACCGCAGGGAACATTACAGGAACCTCTACTGTTGTTTTTGTCTGTTTGCTTCTTTCTACAAACAAAAGGCTAGGAGCCTACAATGCTAATGATGTGCTTTTCAGTCTGTCTTGAAAAATAAATAAACAAAGATGTTTATTCAACATTGTATGTGTCGAAATTAACCCACTAAAGATTAGTATAGCAGTATAAAGATTAGTATAGTATAAAGATTAGTTTCCTCCCACAGTCCAAAAACATGGAGATCAGGTGAATTGGCTACTCTAAAAAAAATTATCCTGGTATGTGTATTATTAATATTACCAATTTTGTGCTAGGCTAGCCTTTCAAAGCGGATTAGTATCAGCGCTGTTAGCATCTCCACGTATGCCAGCTTGCTAAATCACCTCTAGCAATTTAACTGCAGTTAGTGGTGATAATGGGTTAAGATTTATTTTAGCTGACCTTAGTATTAATGTGGCAGTATTTATTTACACATGTCTCCTCTTTGCCTTAGTGTTCACTTAGTCCAAATGGCAACGACAAATGCAGCCTTCACAACTACAAAATGTGTCATGAAACTGAGATAGCTAGCTAACACTCAAGTCTTCATCTGTCATGTACTTTTGTGTACAACAATGTTCCAAACGTGAAACATTTTGTCCTGTATACATTTATCTGCTATCTTTTGTAGTTTGGGGATGTTAAAAAGCTGAAAATTGAATGTTAATATAAATAAGCTAAGTCTAGTGCACATTAAATTGAAATAAAAAACCTAGCAAACATGCTAGCTAGGACTGTGGTAGCTGAGTGGCTGGCCTTACACTAAACAACTTTTCAAGCGATTTCACTATCACAGACAAATTTCCAAAGTCAAAATAAAATGATGTTAAGAGTTACAGAACACTCCCACGCTCTCATTTTCTCGCTGTAGAACATGCAGAGTTCCTATAATGCACATGATGTCTCCAGAACGATGTGCAGCTAATTGCTGGCTAAAATGTTAAAAACTGTTAACTACATTCATAAAAATTGCTTTGTCTTCAAGCATTGTTGTCTACAATGATATGGGTAGTTCAAATGTATTTCAATAACATTGTAAGGCTGTACAATTTCTAATGAACTTTAATTAATAAATAGGTTAAAATTGTTTTGTTACGGACTAATTAAGCTATGCTCTGTTGCAAAATACCAGAAAAGACCTGTCAACTCTGACTGCATTTTGTTTGATCTTGTTCTCCCACAGAATTACATATGCTATAGCGGCCACACCTATAACTGTTAAAGGCCCCTTAATGTATGTCCTATAAGTTAAGATCATTATGACTGCTCATCATCTAGGTTATTATAGCCTCCCTGATGTAATCATATGTATACATTCTAAGTACCCTCTCATTATGATTACAAGATTGCAATATCCAAATCAAAGTATGTGTATTCAGTATAAATAAAGAAAATTAAGTAATGTTATGTAGGTGAAACATATATTCACGAGTTAAGAGCAGACAAAGAAAAAGGTTCCACTCCACCCTTTATTGAGCAGTGTTTCTATAGTGCCAGAGGCCATATTGTTGGCCTTTAGCTTGGCTTAATTGTTGTCACATGTAACCCTACCTGTTGTCCAATTAGACCCTTGACTTGCTATTAGATCATTCCACAGGCTGTGGTTGGAGTGACTTAGAGCATTATTTTGGCAGAGGCCAGTGATTAAGTGAAATTCTATACAGTGAAGGCTTTTAAGAAAGTCTGAATGCATTCTCTTGAATTATATCACAACATCTCATTGAGTATTTCATAATGGCAGTGGGTTGGAAGTATTTGTCATAAACAGTGCTTTTGTTGACAATCGGTAATCAGCGACCAATGATGATCTTTTGTCAAGAAATAACAAAAGGAGGTGAATGAGGATGTTTTTTGACTAAACAATACATAATGGTGGATCCAAAGTACAATCTGCATAAAAATATGATGAATAAAGAACAGTTATTACCTGCAGGCTGATGGATGACCACAGCAACTGGCACACTGCCTCTAAGAACGGGGTCAGACAGTAAATGTGGACACACAGAAAAGCCCAGGAAAAGCAAAGGCCACTGGTTGGCTGGACAATTTATGACACTTCTAACATTGCATGACCCATGAGTCACTCTTCTCTGACACACAAGACTACACAGTCTAGAAATGATAGTTTAGGTAACCTGAATATGGTGCAGAATATGGCCTTCTAGACCTGTTAGGCAGGTTTAAGGCAAATGTTCAGAAGCTGACACCGAAAATCAAACAAAGCTTTCTTGACTACAGTGTCTGTAGAGTTAATAAGATCAAGAAATCAAACAAAACACATAGAGCTTCTGAACAGTTCTTTCACATTTGGAAACCAGGTGTTTTAAATCTGAAAATGCTGAAATAAGTACTTATGTGACTGCATATGTAGGAATAGCTAGAAATAGATCTTCACCTGACTCTACCATTGTTGTTGATAATGCAGGCTAATCATTTTGCGAGCAAACATTTGAACCAGGTTGTTCTTTTTTAACCATCTGGTCAGTGCAGTCGTACCATTTGTAGCAGCAATACTTGGTTTGGATTGAGGGAAGCCGGTGCCACCAAAAGTTCCCACTAAAAGTGAGAGGGCTGGGATTGGCAGGGGTGTGGGGTACTATTTTCTTGGTACTATTTTCTTCAATAAATCTATAACACATTTTAGCACAGCATCCAATAAATGATGGACATTTTATTCATTTGGCCAGAGAATAAAAATCCAAACAGGTTTTACTTCATTACCCAACACTTACATGTTGAGAAGGTCTACATACCCACCACATAAATATTTTAATTGAATAACAGAGGAAAGACTGCTTGCTGATGTATGTTTATAGGATTCAAAATAAATACTCTTGTTCATGCAAACTATAGATATATCAGTCAAAACATTAATATCACTCACAGTTGAATTGAACATCATTGATTATCTCCTAATGGTAGTACAGTAGTCAGTTAGCATACAAAGTAGATGTAGTGTTGGATGCTGCAGAAAAGTACACAAGCATGTAGACCTGAGCCACTTTGACAAAGACCCAATAGTTATGGTCACATGACCAGGGCAGGGCGTCATTGAAATATCAAGAGCTTCCAAATTCAAGTATCTCAAAATCTAAAGATCTGAGCATCTGTGAGCTGTGCTGGAACAATAAGTCCAGTCCAGAGTGGCTCCACCTCAAATGATACAGAACTTTAAGGATCTCCTGCTAATATCCTGATGCATGATACCACAGGACACCTTCAGAGGTCTTGTAGAGTCCATGTCTTGGTGAGTCAGGTGGAGGACCGACAGCACATTAGCCATGTTAACAAATTGCTTTTAATGTTATGATTCTCTATCAATATATGGGTCATACATACATACATTTACCCTGAGCTCATTAGGTTAGAGTTTGATTTTTAACACTGAAAATGCTATTATAGAAACACCAGGTAGTAAAGAGATATAAAAACAGAACATTGTACCTTAAGACAATCTAATAATTGATGGTTTACTTATAATTAGATAATTGGTATGCAAGCTGATTTGGCATTCTACATCAGTCCACCTCAACTGTGAATATCTGGATTAGATTGCAGTATTGATTTTGTATGTTTTCCACTATAGGCCTGTCTGTATATTTCCAAAAGCTATAAAGTATTAAATGTCCATGCCTGGACACATTGCAGTGTATTTTGTATTGTATGATATGAGGCAAATGTATTTGAATATAGAATTTAAAATATATAAACATAAGCTGAATATCATAGTCTCATACATCAGGACTAAAGGGAATGCTTCATATTTTGCTCCTACACTACGTGATTAGCATCATCATCCCTTACGTAAAAGTTTTTGGCACTCCTAGTTAAATTACACATTTTAGTGATTTGTGAAAATACGTCAACAAGAGACCTCTGCACATTTTAATGCACACTCACACTTTATTCACTGAATTTTACATTTTGGGAAAGTATAATATGCAAAGAATTGTGTTGCAGTAGATATTGTAAGTTTTATTTCTTTTCTATTGTGTTAAATTGTGAAAATAAATAGTAATTTGACCAGGAATGTCTAAACTTTTGAAACAGTATTTATGTATGTTCAACTGCAGTTTAATCAAGAATTTACAAATTCCGGGAACTAAATACCAGAAATGCCAAATGCTATGTTATATTATAAACTTCATACAGTAGTCAGCATTGACAATTTTAGCATGTGCTCCTTCCTTTGTTTGACTGGGGTTGATTAAGAGGTTAAATGCTAAGAATCATGGCGTCCTTAACTGAGATTTATCTGTTCCTGTTCTGACCCCCTCTGGGGTTACTAACCTCAACTCAGTGGCCTCCAGATTTATTTAGTTATTTGTTTGTCTATTCGGAGGGGTCCTGTGTTAAGGTTAGGGGTCTTCCCCTATTTTTTTCCATTCCTGTTTATCTACCCAAGTTTCATATTTCACACCAGTCGTGGATATGACGCTGATGCTGATTCAGCTAGAGCAGTGGCAAAGGACCTATAGACCCACAAAACCTGTGGTGATTGCTGAAACATC
The DNA here is from genome assembly GCA_036984385.1 of Crenuchus spilurus. Classification (NCBI taxonomy): domain Eukaryota; kingdom Metazoa; phylum Chordata; class Actinopteri; order Characiformes; family Crenuchidae; genus Crenuchus; species Crenuchus spilurus. The sequence goes on from BRDA01009050.1 coordinate 70,617, forward strand.
CTAAACAGTAATAGCTATAATACAAATAAACATGGGTTCACCAGGTCCTTAAAAAATTAGAGCCAATAATTTACATTTTAGGTCTTAAATGTGATTTTTGCCATTCTTAAAAGTTGATTGAATTATGTTTATTTTTATAAAGTTGCATTAATGTCTTTTTTTTATGGTTTTTGGACAAAATTGGCATGGATGGCACTATAACAAAACAAAACCAACATGGAACAAATAACCACTAATGCAAACTGTGCAACCCATTTGGAATTTTTTAAAGAACACCCAGAGAGTGTGTTGTAATGTAGTGTGTGGGCTAACACGGTGTCTCCTTTCATCAAAAATAGCTACTTCTAGTTATATATAATGTTCTGTTAAGGTTACTTTCATCTATTCTAATTGTAAATTGCAAGCTCACCAAGATTTGGCTCAAGAACAGCACATTCAGTACTTGCCTGAAGTTGGTTGAAAATGCAAGAAAATGCTCAAATTAGAAACAGCATTAGAGCTGTATAAGAAGTAAAAAAAATAAATAAAAATAAATAAAGCCATAGTAAAACACTGTCCATAACTCTGTACTGTTCTGCATTCAAATCAGTCCAGCCCCAGTGTGATCCACTCTGCACTTTTTCTTAAAAAAATTATTGGACCGAAAAAGCTGTGGCTACAAATGTGTTACTTTGTTTTATCAAAAGCATTGGCATCAATGGACCAATAGAAATGGCACAAATCGATGCAATTTAATATCATATGAGTATGACATATTAAAGCATGGGCTTTATTCACCAACCATTCTTAAATTCTTAAAATTTACTTTTGCAGTTTCATGAACATTCTAACATCCACTGATCGTTTCCTTTTTGGGATGCGTTCTTAGTTAAAAATAGAATCTGTGCACACTCAAGAGCACACGTAATGCACATATGAGTGCTGACACAGGTGTGAACAATTCTACAGTTCACGAATCTGACGTAAACTTCTTAGGATCTTTCTTAACAATTTTTAAAAAATTAAGAAAAATATTTTTTGTTGGATGTTGGTGAATGAGGCCCGTTGATTTTTTCTTGTCCCATGAAGTATCCATTATGGAAATGCAATGTGTTTTTACTGGCACTAGAGCTGTGTATTGGCAAGAACCTGGTGATATAACAGGCATGCTGGTACAGGGGTTACAGTTCAATGTATTTTAGTCTATTGCTATATTGTAAACAAGGCTATATTTTGGGGAAAACTATCAGTGGTGTGGCCTTATGCTGTTTGTTTCCATTGGAGTGTAAGAGTCTAATGGCTGAAGATTACAGCACTGTCATTGAGTGGTTGGGGTTTAAACAAAACACTAAATGAACCACTGTCTTCCATCAATCTGTGAAAGCACTTGGGCACTGCCAGCCATTAGAAAGGAAATAAGTCTGTAAATTAAACAGTATGTGTGATTCTAAAGTACTTGTAACATATACTGTCGTAAATGCACACATCCACAACTCTGCTAGGTGTGGAGTCAGGCGGTTTTCTGAGCTAAACAGGGAGCAGTACAGCATGTGGCTAGCATGACCTGACATGTCTCTGAAGCTGGAGGGGGTCTTGACCTTTGCTCCCAGGCTCCAAAACTAGGAAGATGATAAAAAAGGGCTTTGGATGGGGAGGGTGGCTCCTAAACAAGAGCTTCTGTTTTGGCCGGCCCTGGAATGTCAGCTCCATAAAAAGATGCCTACAGAGACAGCTAACAGAGAGAAAGAGAAAGAAAGAATAGAGAGAGAGAAAGAAAGAGAGAGATGCAAAGGTCGAGGCAAAGGGTATTACTTTTGTCCACTAAAATCAGAGGAAACATGTTGAAATGACCATCAATGTAACTGCTATCGTGTCACACAGGTGGGCACAGAGTTGTAAAGAGAGTGATGTAGTGTTGTGGTCATATCAAATCCAGTACATTCAGTGCATTATTAAAGAAGATACTATTGCAGAGATGTATTGCCTCAAAAACAGTTGCTTCAAACCCACCCTAACTTTTTCACAAATGCAGCTTCAGTAACCTTAAGCAGGCCACAAGAAGGAAAACACAACATTATAAATCATCAGGGAAGGAGACTGTGACCAATGAGCTTAACAAGGCAGAATACTGGGCTGTAACAGATTTGCTTTGTCCCTCCTTCATCCCCCCCAATGCCTCCATCACTATAATGCAATGTTTATGGGCATTTTTACCCAAGGACTTAAGTCATGCGATCGGACCGTAAATTTCTCCAGCAGGTCGGCCCGAGGGGGAAGCCTTGTGACTGCGCATTATGGCGGCAGTGGAACAGGCATGACACCAAGGGTCATGTCTGCTGATAACCTTGTGTTTTCGCACTGGTTTTCCCCCTCAGTGGCAGCGGCCTGTGGAAGCGCCCCTGCCGCCCACACTGCAAGGCTTGGAACGGTACTAACACGTAGAAACAATACATCTTAAGCAGCGAGGCTTTGTCCGTGTCATCTCCATGTCCACCAACAGATAACAGGACCTAGGAGAGGAAACAAAGCACAAATACAAATGATTTTTATCCAGATCTTTGGACAAGATCCGGGACTCAGTGATGGTTTTTCTATGGGACAGGAGCTGTGATGGAAGACCAAAAGGGTATTATTGCAAGATAATCCTTTTCTGTCTCAAAGGATGACTTCTATAATTAAATTGACATATAAAAATGACCAAAAGCATTGAACTATGCACCTCTTACGGAGGCAATACCATAAGTTTTTCAAAGAACATACGTCACAGCACAGATAACTTTTGAAACTTGTGTCTCTGTGCTTACTTCAGCCAAACTGGACTTAACTTGCCAAAGGAGGAGGGGAGACCAAATTCCCTGCAGTTAAAATCTTAGACGGTGGTCTTTAACGCATTCTCCCGCCGTCTTTCCCTCTCCCTCTCAATCCCAATAAAAATCTTCTGACCACCAGTTGACCTTTTGCCGTTCTCCTGCTTTCCAGTGCTGCCTGCTCTCTCTCTCCCTCTCTCTCCTACTGCAGCTCACTGGAGGCCGGTGGGGGCCAGCAGCTGTGGGGAGTGGGGGGGGTACGAGGTCATAGAGGTCACGGTACTGGTAAAGTCATCATTGAGGCTCCAATGTGGGGCATCATTTCCCCCCTTCAAAGGCAGCCCCTGACGTCCGTGGGGGCTGCCCCAATGGCCCCGCTGTTCCTGAGCGTTTGGAGGTCGCGATGGACGAGGGTTAATAAAGTGATACCAGGTGTTGGCCAGAGAAAATCCACCAAACTGGGGCCTCCTTTCCCACTAAGCAGCTCCTGTCCAGCCGGATGAGCAATGGCAGTCCAAAAGATATGGCCTGCAGCCACTTATGAAAACAACCACCCTTGGGTACTGCTTTATCAATTCAGGGTCTACTAGGTAAACAGCTAAAAGCGTGCTTCTGAGTTGTGAAGCAGGTTTGAATCATGTGACTCCACCAAATAGCATCAAAGCAGGCTAGCCCACCAAGACAATGGAGGGGTTAAACCAAACCAACAAAGCGCTGGATTATAGAGCACAAGATTTTGGGCAAACGATGCAGAAAGCTTCTACAAAACCATCCCAGCTGAGGGGGAAACACAAACACTGATGATGAGTAGGACAAGCCTTGGGGATCTAGGCCCTAAACAACAACAAAAAAAACAGTGACCCCTTAAATGACTGAAGATCAAGCCTGTCGAATGGAAATCAGTGCAGTGAAAGTAAATCGGCTATGACAACAAGAAGACTGAAAGGACAGAGGACAAGCCGCTATTGGCCTCATGTTAAGCGGGGTGACTACTTTGAAAGCTCCACCATATGCAGACCTCTATTTCTAAAAACACCCCCAACAAAAAATACAGAGAAGACGGGGCCCCAATTAACGCTAATTAACGTCAATGACAAGCAAGGGGCCATTAGTCCAGCTAATCCGTGGTTTACATTTTCCCCCTGGAACCCTGCTGGCCAATTCTCACCCCAATCACAGAAAGAGCATGTTGTTAAAAAGACCAGCATCAAAGCCTTACCCTTTCTCAAAGTGTCCCATTAGCTACAAAGCTGGACCCGAACATGGTTGGGTTCACAGCTTGCAGGGTTTTGGTGTTGGGCCAAAGCAGTGGGCACTTGGACCTCAATCTGATTCAGCAACAGTTTGTTTGGGACTTTAACGATCCAAACACTCGTAACAGATGGTCAATGAAAGGGGCTAAAGATGTAATACTGTTCACTGGTTCATTATACACTGCACTTTGGCAGTATGTATCTGTGTGTGAGTGTGACTACTTCCACTGGGTGTTGGGTCTGAGAGTGGAGTAAAAGAGAGGGAACTCTAGCTGATTTGAGGGAAAATGACCTTTGTGTGTTTGATGTGCAATACTGGCCTTTTCCTAAGTTGCGCAATGTATGCTTTTATATAAAACCTGAACAGTGATTCCTAATACAGTTGATGCAATGTTGCTTAAACAAAAAATGACATGTATGCATTATATTTGCTAAACTGCTTCTTCTTTTATAATAATTATTACCAAAATGAAGTGCTAGCAAGTCAATTCCATGTGGATAGTGCTTCTCCAGAACATCCTGTTGACTCTTTGGATCTTCAGGCTTCTTAATAGCTTGTTCATAATTTCTCCAATATCATACATCGTTCTTTTTCTTTTTTTGGCCTTCTTTTTCAGGCCAAGCTCTTCATCTATTACTGTTCCAAGCAAGACTGTTTTTTCCAAGAGAACTGGTTCTACTTGGTGGGGCAGTCATGACCTGGTTAAGGAACTTGTGACTGGAAGGTCGCCGGTCTGATCCCCAGGCAGGTCATGACTGAAGTGCCCTTGAGCAAGGCACCTAAACCCCAACTGTTCCCTGGGCACTGTGGATAGGGCTGCCCACCACTTTGGGCTCATGTTCCTACAGCCTACAGTGTGTGTTTCACTGTATGTATGGGTTAAATGCTTAGGTCAAATTCTGTTGTGTGATAATCACATTGGCAAAGTTGAATCTAAATGCTAAATGTAAAAAAAAAAGTATTTGAAGAAGAAGAAGCAACTACTATTTTATAGTCTTATGAAATATACATTAGGCCTGGAACTCATTAACATTCAATCTAATTGCTTATTGTAAGGAAACATCTGAATAAACAGTTGGATTCTCTGGAAGGCTACAGAATAAAGTTAACCTGATAATGTGGCAAAGCCTGACAAGGCCTATTAATGTCAAGCCTTTCTTTTAACAATCACGCAAACCAAGTTGGTAAAAATGATGAGCCCAGCTTAGCATGTGTGCCATTGCTAATACTCTACAGATATTCATTCCATGAAATATTCTTCTAAACTTTATTGTAACTTGTATCTTCTAGTAACCGAAAAACAAACCTGTGAGCCACAAAGCAGTGGCAGCTACTAAGAAGAAACACTGCACTTAGAGAAAACATGTTCAACTTTAAGTGAAATCTCAGAAGCCCCCAGAGCAAAAAGGCAACACGGAGATGCCTTAAACAAAAAGCTGTTGGGACAAGCTCACACATACACAAGCACCTTTCCCTTTAGGGTAGATCCCTCCCCTCCCCCAGCCCCGAAACCCGATCTGTCGGCATGCAGCTCGGAATTCTTCAATCGCCCTGACATTTGACCTCTGGCCTTTTTGGCAGCACAGAGAAGAGAAGATGAAGTGTCCAAGCCTCTCTCTCTCTAACACAAAAAATCTCCTGTTCTTGCAAACCCTCCCTCCCACACACACGCACACACACTCACTCACACACACACACTCTGGACTGCTTCTACCCATGTACACCCCGGTTCCTGTGAGACGTTAACATAATTACTCATAATATCTGGGTAATAGTCTGTGACATCAAGGGGACACTTTAAAAGCATTGTTCTTCTCGTCTCCTATTCAGCTGCCCACAGCCCAGTGCAACTTAAAAGCCTCCTAAAAACGTTTTATGAAGCATTCTACTATTACTGGCACATGTGGCCACTCTGTCATTTTCGTCTTCGATTGAGTGATTACAATGTCATCTGTGTTAGAGCGCACTGAAAGGGCCTGTTGTGTAGGCTCAGAGCAGTTCCTGCTTAACCACAGTATGCTGCGTTTTTAATTCCATCCATGCGCTTGACAACACCCTGACTGTTGAGGAAGTGTCAAGCCACTTGATATATTGCGTCACTGCATCGCGGTGGCCTTTTCTTTTCTCGTTTTTGGCTTTCTGTGCCCTTTCCCTGTTTCACTCGAAATTACATGGTTAGGACCTTCCAATGCCTTCGGGCTCAGATCTTGGCACCAATGGGTGGCATTATTGTTCTAAGCTTCACCCTCCAAATCACAAGTAATATCTTTCAGAACTGTCGTAAAAGAGTCTGAGAACTCCTCCCATTTAGGTGAAGCACAGAGCAGGGTGGGTTTAGATAAAACAGGAAAACCTCTGGGGACCACCATGTGGTTTGACTTATGCTGTTATTTAGTAGGGGCGTCCTTTCAAGCCAGGTACTACAGCGTGGTGGATCCTTAACTGTGGAAAATCAATGAAGGAAAAGCCTCCTGATCCTCTTCCCTAAAACCCTGACCGTGTCTGATTGAATGGAGCCGATTTCTACGCCTGCGCTTGCGGAGCCATGGTCTGAATGGAGGCTCTGAGTGAAACCGCAGTGTGCTGTCACCCCTGTGGCCCTGGGGCAAATAGAGAAATAAGCTGCAAACTGGTTATTGTGGCCATTCCCTGAAAACACACAGCAAGTTTCCACTTGAGCAACCACAAGTATTTTCTACCTGAGGCAGGGTCATCGTGAAATTGACGGAAACAAAGTGTGGTCTATGGGGCAGTGGGATCCTACCGCCTGACCTCGCTTTTCCCACCACAATAGGAACATCAGGTCCTGTCCTAACACTGTCCCAGGGGATTCCTGGGAAAGATCTGGGCAAAGGCGAAGCCTCCGCATCTGTCCCCCGCCTGCAGGGACAGCGCAGTGGCATTCCTTCACTTGATGTCCCACCCGAGAGAGGGAGAAGGGCTGCTTTATGAAGCTATCCATCACTGCATCAATGGCGTGGCAGGCCGAAACAGCCACCCCTGGAGCCCCTGAATGGGAGTGGGTGGAGCAGTGGGCTGCATTAGCTAGCCCTGCTGCTAGTGCTGTGATCTTTCACTCTAGCTTGTGTGAGGAGGCAGAGGGGAAAGTGATTAGACTCCCTCCTCACTGCCCTCCTTTCACAGCTGGTGGAGAATGGCACTCTTTAAAGGCTTTACTATTTGCTGTACTCTTAAGTGGGATGAGAACAGTACTTCAGAGTGTCGGACTCAACACTTCCAATACACGTTGCCTTGTTTAGCCAATATACATTGTATGGTTTCCAGTGTAGGTGTTGGGTAACTCAAAAAATTCAAACTCTGCAAGCCTTTCTGTCAGTTTGTTATGCCATTTAAATATAATTACATAAGGGACTAATTGTGTAATGAATTGTAAGTATACAGTATTTGACTCTCTTGATAGCTTTTTTAAATTTGCCAAAAATAAATGTATGTTTTTAGACAGGTGATTAGGATCTGCACTTTCGGCCACTGTCTTGTTGTTTCAAAGAGCTACATCAATGAGCAGATTGTATTAATAGCCCTATTAGGACGGGAATTAAATGTAAATGGGCAACTGGGGTAATTTTGTCTTTTATGGGAGTTCCTCTGTGATTTTATTTTTGTCATGTTTTGAGAAAATTACAGGCTAAATGACTGTTTTCACCATGCTCTGTGCTTGTCTGTCCACTTTAGACATTACCTTGCATTGAAAAAGTAAGATTTTCTTGCAACTGCTTGCAGTATTTGATCTCCTAGTGCACATATCTGGCAGAGTATTATTAGAGTATTATCCAGGTTTGTAGAAAAGTATCCATCCTATGCTAATTTTATTGCCATCCAGAGTTTTATCACTGAGGAGACATGTAAAACATTTCATGTTGATAAACTAATCCAGTACAAATAAGGCTTTTAATGTTTAATATACAAAGCAGTAATGTAGAGATGCATGTTAACTACATTTCTAACATAAATCAAAGTGTAAGTATTATTGAGTATTTTTAATAGCACAACATGAATAGTGTATATATTCTGTGTTCCACCAAATTCTGGGATTTTGTCTCTCCGTATACTCATTAACTAAGTCTGTCTAGGCCTAACGCTTACTTAGTCCTCAATTTGTCATCTAGTTACTCATTAACCAAAGGTTACCATTAACAATGAGTTCAAGAGTCAGCGTTGCCTTTATTCAAAGTTAGAACTGCTGTATCTTCAGGACTTTTCTACAAGGAGGTTTTGATGACCTAAGCTTCTCTTCACATGAGAACATGGGTGCTGGGTTGTTGGGATGTGACTCAGCCTGGCCTTTATAGTGCTCCTAAAGTCGTTAGTGCACCAGCACTCAGAGAAAGACGTCTAATGGAGTCACTAATTGGCCAAATAGGTTTATGGGGTGTTCAGGTAGGGCTGGAGAGTGTTAAGTTGTCACAAACCCTTTCAAAAGGGTGAGATTCCCAGCAGAGGCAGATTAGGAGACCTCATCTTGACCTGAGCAACTTTTGAAGCACTGAAGCGCTACACTCGAGCTAAGAATGTGATAATATGGGGTAGCAATAAGGAGCATTAAATCTGATTGATGACACTATAGTGTACATTAGAACTGTTAAAAAGACAGAAACACTACTGTACTGTATTGCTAGATGACACCTATTTAAGCTTGTGATGAAAATTAGCATAAGCATACTTAATCATTTAGCTTTATTTGTGTGCTAATAACATAACAGTAGTCATAACAAGCTAATGTAGGCCTCATGAAGAGTAAAGTGTTGCTATGCTAACTTTGAAATGTACACTTTCCATTTGGCTTCAGAGTTGAATAAAGACGCTACTTACATTCGTTTGGATTTGCTGAAGAGTTTGATAGTGAAATTTCTCAACCTCAAAAATTCAGCTGTACAGAAAGCTGATGAGTTAATTTTCAGACATTAAGCCAGCAGAAATAGCAGGAAAAGGTAAGTTAAACAACAGGTGCTTTCATGTTTTCAGAGTCAGGAATGAATTCTGCTCACACATTTATTTGTCTCCTAATGACCACTTAGAGCACATGTATCTCTAGTACTTCAGATAAGAATGTGATGATTGACTGGTGATTAAGAAATGTGTAAAGAGTCCTATCCTACATTTGATTTTAGAGGATAAAGTTAACAGATTAATTATACATGTCATTGTTTACAATTCTTTAGATTAGATTAAATTTTTGCACACAATGGAATTTAACCTATTTCTGCATTGAAACACACACTAGTGAACACACCAGGCTGTGAGAACATGTACCCAAAGGGGTGGGCTGTCCTGTCCATGGCGCCAGGTGAGCAGTTATGGGTTAGGTGCCTTTCTCATGGGCACTTCAGTCATGACCTGCCCGGGGATCGAACCGGCGACCTTTCACGGCAATGCAACAACACCACTTTTTACATCTTACATAAACAAGGTTATAACAGCCTTCATAAACAAAGGTTTTCTACAAAAACATTCAATACTGTGCAAAAGTTTTAGACATATTTTGAGGTTAGATGTGAAAAGCTATATATTTAAGCAGTAAATGTTTATATGCTTAGACAATAAAATAAGCTAATGTGCTGGTTTAAACATCTCTCCTCATGGTAGTCCATTATTATTTGTAGATACCATCCAATACTAGTTTGGTAAACTTTTTCTTTTTTTTTTTTTTAAGAGTACCCAATTCACCTGACCTCCATGTTTTTGGACTGTGGGAGGAAACCAGAGACCCCGGAGGAAACCCACGCAGACACGGGGAGAACATGGAAACTCCGCTCAGATGGGGAATCGAACCCAAGACCCCAGCGCTGAGAGGCGAACGTGCTAACCACTAAGCCACCGTGCCGCCCCCAGTTTGGTAAACTTCGTTATGTTAATGGAGACAAATCACATTTTCTTTTTTTACACTATGTTTGGTTATCTGGAGTATAAAAAATAGTATATCCCACTTTTTGTGGGCTGCCTGGGTCTGTAAACATAAAATTTAATGACTGGTTCAGGACTGGCCTTTAAACCACACCTACCACCTGTGTAACTCCACCCATTAATTTGAACTGCGGTCACACAGGGTTAGTGTTAGTGCTGCCAGGTGCCTGACTGTAACTGCTGTACCATTTAAGGTGGAATTGGGAAATTCAAATAAGACGCTGATGAATACGAAGCAAACTTAAGCTTGGTTGGTTTTTCATTTGACAGATGACATTTGACAGACTTTATTTTATATTTAATGGTTATTTTTTAGTGATTTGAGTCAGTATCACAGTGTTATAACACTGTTAACAGCTGGGAGAGAGAGAGAAAGCAGGGGATGGTTTAGAGAGGTTGATTTAGTGATGAAAAGCACAGAAAGTAACATCAGTGACAACAATGCATTATTACTAGTAGTATCACTATGATTGTGAACTTTCCTGTATGTCTGCCTGTTGTCTGAGTGTCAGCTCTGCCCCAGTGCTGAAAAGGGGGTGGGGTGAGTAGTGTCTTAAATCTTGTTGTTCATCACACAGGTCTTAAAAATGCATCATAACAGGCTTATCTGACTACTAACTCCTGAGGTATTTCAATCAATCAATCAATCAAAACTTTAGTTATATAACACTTTTCACACAAATCATATTGAAGTTCAAAGTGCTTCATAAGTGATGGACAAGAAAAGATTATAAAAAAATAAAATAAAAAATTATATAACTAATAAGTCTTGTAAAAACAATAAAAATAAGTTAAATGAAAAAATATAAAATTAAGTGTAAAATGAAAGTAAAATTGATCTTTAATTAAATTTAAAAGTAAAATAATTATTCACATACACACATACATTATATAAAGAAAAAAAAGAAATAATATAAAAATAAAAAATTTAATAAAATGGTGATTTTAAGTAAATTATCACTTATTGACAAAAAATGGTTTTAAATATGATTAAATAAAATGTTTGTGTTAAGAAAGTACTGAACATGTATCAGCAGATGAATGAAATATACAGTGTCCCAAAAACGTAACAAAAATTAAGAAAATGTGTTTTTTTTATTCTTTTTATTAAGACATTAAGTCAAATCAGTCTTTGCAATTGTTTCTTCTAGAAAAGTTTGTTTTACTGTAATTTAAAGGATCTTTTTGGAGTTCCTCAGATTGCAACAATGGTGGAACCCTTTAGCCTCTAGGAACCCTGTTGCAAAGAGTGGTTCTCTCGAGGAACTTTCTCGAGGAACCCAGAAGTGAAGAACTGTGGTTAATGGAACCCAGTGATTTAGAGGTTCCTGAAGGAACTTCTGTACTATTGGGTTCCATACTATTAGCATCCAGTAACCTCTTTATTTGAGAAGGTTGAGGGACCCAAACTGTATCTGGGATTCTTAAAAACTATTTTCTACAATAGATATCTGAGAACTCCGTTTGTTTGTATATCCTCCCCCATAGCTGGAGAACATCAGAGTCTTATCTGTGGTCCCCGAGTGAAAGTCTGTCAAGTAATTATTCAAAGATCAAAGTGAGAAATTTGCAGTGACCAAAAGGTCGCTCACATCTGTTTAGCACAGTTATTATTCATATTTATTATTCATTTGTTTTTCAAAAGGCACAATAATTACCTCTGTTCCAAAAAGTAGTTATTTAAGGAATTTAAAGCATGAATTGACCTTTATGTCCTTTAGATTTGACACTTTATCCTTAGACAATAGGATGTGCTGAAGTCCTGAGCTTTCTGCCCTGGGCAGAGGCTTAAAAAGTCCAACTATGCATTCCCTCCAAAAAAGCATTTTTAAGACAACAGAGGTGATTTTCTCTCCCCCTCCAGGATGCTGTGTCTCAGAGAGTTCTCTAAAACCGGTTCTGGATGAGCTGTCAAGAAAGAAAGAACAACAAGAGGTGAAAATAAAATAAAATAAAACCCCAAAAGGTTCCTGGCCCCCCCACTGAGGGCCCACCCCCACCAAGCTCCTCTGCTGAGCGCCGATTCGGCCACACCTCCCCTTCCCTTTCAGGCTGGGACAATGCAGCAGGCCGTGTTATTTAAGGCACTAAAGAGTGGATCCTCCTCGCTGGCCCAGGACAATGGCTACCCCATTGAGGACTTTCTTCATTTAACCTTCCTAATGACAGGTTTCATCCTCTTTCTCCCCAGTTAAAGGAGGAGCAGGGTCTACCCCACCATCTTTCTCCAACTCCCTCCTTTCACGCCTTCCCTCTCTCCATTCCACAACACTCCTGAATTGAAAGGAAAAAGTAAAATGCTGCCTCATGAGCCACTGTCTAAATTGACAGCTCCTTTACAGTAAATGACTCTGTCGTCACTTCCTGAACACATTAGAGTCCAAGACTCGCACCCAGCAGAGTTTATGTCATGTAAAAAATCGTGGTAATGTAAAGAAAAATGCTGTGTTTGGGATTCACTGTGATCAGTTTCACAAAAATAGCAATAACTCAGCCCAATCGACCTTAGGGGGGCACTATAGAGCATGTCAAACTCGTAAACATTCTAACTCGTAAACCGTAAGGCCTAGAGACAACATTATTTTTTATTTCTATATTGATTAACCTACTGAATCAATAAATTTATGTCTGGTCTGGTTCATTATCATTCGCTGCTGACATTGTGTTTCACTCAAAAAGAATATCTTTCCACTTATCGCCGATGTACTTGATCAGCCAAGAAAGTCCAGATTTTGCTTCTTTAGAACTGCTGCAGTGAAGCTAACATTGCTAACAAACACTAGAACTCAATAGTCACCTAAACAAGCTCAGCCACGTCTGTCAAAATACATCACAAAAACTTCTCTCGGACCACACCCACGTCCCCCAGACTTGGTGTAGAACAAATCAGAGCAGGAAGTGCTGTTCTAGAATCAGCTTGAGTGATTTAAGTAAGGAATGTGATCCAAGATCCAAGGACTCCTACCAGCCCTGCTTCTGTCTGAAGTGTCTGACTTAGGTTTTACTCATGTTTATGGCTCACAGTCACTCTCACAACCTGGACTGTGCAGGTCTCTGTTTAGCTACTGAACACTCTGATTGAATCTTTGGAAAGTTTGGAAATAATTCAAAACACGTTTTGCTGCACATGCAAACAACCGCACATCAGACACATTTGGCACAGTATAGAATATGCAAACAAAAAAAATGCAGTTTCTTAAATTTACTTTGACTCATATTTTTTATTTATTTATTTGCCCATTTTATCCCCTTCCCAATGTGGTAGCAGACAATTAACCCATCCCATCTTCTAGGGGGGTCTCCTCATCACTTTGCACTGTCCCTGTCTCTAGGAGGGTGAAGACAAGCACAAACCTCCTCCGCTGCGCGTGATGCAGCCACCACCTCTTTTCTAACTACCGCTGATAGACTGTCACTGGGGAGCCAACACGCTCGGAGGAAAGTGCAGGATTCCCAGCTCTGAATGGACCAATCAGTAGACGCCTGAGCCAGTGAACATTGCAATGTGTGAGTGATAGAGAGAGAGAGCGCCATCTACCCGCCCAGAGAGAGCACTGCCAATTTTTGCTTTCTTGGGCCCCGGCTGTTGATGGCAAACACCATGACCGGGATTCAAACTCATGATCCTCGGGTCATAGTGTCAGTGTCTTTGCATTGCATGAATCCTGAAGCATGAAATATTTTTTGTTTTGCCTGGTTGTCGTTATTTAATTTGCTCATATACTGTACATCCATTCCTGTGTTTCAGGCCTGCAACACGTTCCAAAAACAGTTTGAATGGTAAAGCATTAACCACTTTGTAATGTTGCCAGTCCTTTTCATGACACCTGTTTACAACACATCATCATTTTATTTTTAAATTTCATTATTAGCCTTATATTCCCACTGTAGCAACTTTTTTGGAATGTGTTGCAGGTCTGAAATGCAGGAATGGATGTTTATTAACAAATTCAATTCAATTCATCAGACAAAACATAAAATATCCTGAGTTCATGCTGTCTGCAGTGAAATAGAAGGCAAAGTAAATGTAAGAAACCGCATTTTCCATACTGTCCCAACTTTTTTTGGAGGGGAGGTTGTATATGAATCATAATATAGTGCTGATACAACAGGTTTCAAATGTACTCTAAAAACAAAAGGTTCCTGGACAATCTTATAGGGGTTCCTCAGTTTACTGCACAGGTGGAACCCTTAAAAGTGTTTTCTGAATTAAGAAAATCCTTAAAGTGCTTTGAAGGACATTTTCTTTATACATAAAAGGTTCTTGGAGGAACCCAGTCTGTCTTTAAAGGGTTCTTAAAGCATAAAGAGTTCCTAAAAGAACTTTAATTTCAGTAAGGACCCCTCAAAGGAAGTGCATACAGTGATTAACATTAAAATGAATGTGTTATGTTTGAAAAGTCAGAAAATGACCATAAATGGAAAATTAAAGTATTTTTATTTTGTTGTTAAAAGACTCAAAAACAGGATCTAAAACTAAATGACAAGTGATTCCAAACTTTTTGAACAGCTGTATTACACAGACAGGGTGATGCGGTGAGCAGTTTTGGCCCACATGGGTCAGAGAGGATCACACTGAGTGGGGCAATGTAGGACAGAGCGGAAAGAGGCGAGGGGCAGAGAACCCAGCGAGCATCCTGCACTGAGGGTGTGCGTGTGGGGGGGATTTTTACGGTTGACCTTCTCCTCACGCTCTTGTGGGTCTCTTCACCTCGTGTCGATTCTCTTGACCTACTTGGCTGTCCTGGAGCAAAGCACTTAAAGCGGAAAGATGTCATTCTGCAGTGCACTCACAGCTGCCTCATGTTACTCAGTTCACCACATTCATTCACTACTGCTGGCAGTCAAAAAAAGGATGTGGACAAGGATTGCAGAAACATTCAGGACTTTTAAAGTAAAGAAATATTTACCAGCCAACACAGTCAATTTCCATGTCTTACTATTTTTAACCCTTTACCTTAAATTTCTCCTGTTAATATCCTGATTAAACAGTTAAATCAAAAGGGTGATTCCCAGTTACTGTGTGGGATATATGTAGTGGTATCTGGCAACCTATTTCAGAGACAGAAGCTGCATGATATGTGTCTGTCATTACTGCACTGTGCAGGAGTCCTGCAGTCCTAAATGCTTCGATGCCAGGTACAATTGATTTCTGAAAGTGAAAGTAAAGTTTGTGCACCCACTCTCCAGACTACGTACATTTGCCAGGATACAACCACCCAACCACCCAACCACCCCACCCCTCCCCCCGTCTGGAATCACATTTGCCAGAAGACCAAACGCCCACTCCAGTCCCTGGACTGAGTTTGCTGCTGGGGAGACTATAATGCTTAAAACCTTTATCACTGCCTAATGTTGTCACATGGAAGTGATGGGCTCAGGGCTATATATGCATGCACCAGTGTTAAGCAATAGTATAAAAGAATAAGCCAATTTTACACTAAGCACAGCAGATTGACAACAGTAGACTATGTCTGCCAAGCAACATAAGAGTCAAAGAAAAAAAAACTTTTAAACACAACAACAAAGACCTGCCAGCCACACCAGAAGTACTGTACTGATGCACCACAATATTGTAACAATCCTGATATTTCCTGATATTTCATGGAATTTTTAAAAAAAAATTAAAAATCAAAAATTTTCTTTCCCTTATTTGTTATTAATACAGCTTTTGTTAACTTTAATCAAACTGCCAAATGTATGGTTCTGAC
>BRDA01009053.1:0-22133 GCA_036984385.1 Crenuchus spilurus
ATATATATATATATATATATATATATATATATATATATATATATATATATATATATATATATATATATATATAAAATTTTAAAATGACTAAATTTACATGTATTTACATTAGCATTCCCCCCACTTAAATGTCCATAGTCAGTCCAGATGTGTTTGGGGGTGGTTTGGTGGGGAGGGGGCCTTGTTGGAGAGCAGCTCTAATGCAGAATGAATTTGAACCCTGGCCATAAGTAGATTATGAGCATTTATAATGGTTTGTTATCATAAAATTCTGTGCAGCATATTTGAAACTTGTGTTGCGCAGTTTTACACATGCAGGGAAAGATCATAGTTAATTCTGCTGATTTTTGGTCCTGCTGCTCGGCCTATCACGCTCGCCATCAGAAATACTAACAAGCTTAGGATAAGCTTTAACTGCAGTCTTATGAGGTTTGAATTCTTGGTGGGGACGTCAGCCTCGGCCACAAAATCTCTCTTCAGCAGAAACGGGACGATTCCCGCAGAACAAAATTAGTGCTTCTGCGTGGATTTCTGCAAGGGAAGGAGGAACGGAGCCTTGGTGAAAAATTCCATGCGTGTACATTTCTGGAAAGTCGACTATTTCCCACAGAAGCAATCAGCAGGACACTTTTAAAGCATTTCAGCAGCCGGATTTACAAAAGTGTTTGACATTATATCTCAAATACTGGAATACTTAGACTAGGTTTTAATGAAGACTGCTTTAAATAAATTTATGGAAAAATAATGAATGTTTTCCAGGAAAACAGTAAAGACAATAAAAGTAAACAGATATGAATCAAATATTTCAGCATTTAGAAACAAATCATCATGTTTGATTATTATGCCCTGAGTCATTTAGAACCACATGTGAACACAAATATAACTACACTATAAGACTGAAAAGTGAGATTATCACATAAATTGTCATTGCATGTCCTTTTGGTGATATTAGACTGATTTTAACAAGAAAACAGAAATTACAATAAATTAAACAAAACACAAACACACAAAAAAAACAAAAACAAAAACAAAACAAAAAACATAAACATACATTCTGTGAAGCTAAAATGCCACATTTCTTTCTGTTAGTTTGATTTTAAAAAACATGCTTTTATGTTATTTTTGCCTTTAAGGTTCATTTGAACACCATTTGGTTTTGTTTTTTTAACCAGGTTAGGTGCCTTGCACATGAGAACTTCAGTCATGACTTGCTCTGGGATTGAACCTGCAACCTTCTGGTCACAAGACCAAATCCCAAGCCACCAGGCTACAGCTGCCCTGACCCTGGGCTCTTGTTTGAGCCATACAAGTACAGGCTTAAATCATTTTGAACAAACATTTATACACCCATCTCAAAGCCACATAAATGTATCTAAAGTAAATTTTTTGTCTAACCAAAATGTCATTGGCTAGCATAACCAGTAACCAGGCTGTTATGGTTATGGTGCATAACACCACAACACTGGGACTTTTCCCATTGATGCCTTTACCAAAAAGTTGATTGGCTGTTTTCATTAAAAGGCAGGACTTTCCATGAAACAGACACCATGTTGAGCGTTACAAGCGTTCGCATTCATTTTTCAGCCAGTGAGTGATCTCCTCCTATTACAATAACTCTGTCTTAAAGGCTGGCTTAAGTGCATGATATATCTTGGGTGTAAGGTGTGCTTACTAAACTTTTGTAGATTAAATCAAGACCATATTGGCTTTAAATAACTAAATATCAGTAATATGTTAAATTATTTTGAAACTTTTGTTATTAGTAAGGCATCTACAGTTACAGTAATTACAAATACAGTAAATATGTACAGTAAATACAGTGCAGTAATGCTCCATATAAATTACACATAAAACTGTAAATATAGTACAGCTAACAACTGTAAATGAAGAAAATATAGTAATAATATACATAGGTGAATAACAGGTTTTTACTGTACAGAAACAGCACTATAGCCTACACTGTCCGAATACAAACAATGTAAATGT
This sequence comes from Crenuchus spilurus, assembly GCA_036984385.1. NCBI lineage: Eukaryota > Metazoa > Chordata > Actinopteri > Characiformes > Crenuchidae > Crenuchus > Crenuchus spilurus. Next base: position 1,987 of record BRDA01009053.1, read on the forward strand.
ATTCTTGAAGGCCCATAATCATCCTAAAGTGCCCTAGTGTGGAACTAGTACTCACTGTTTCTTACACAAGTCCCACATAAACAAACCAGCACAGAAAAAAGGGAAATTCCAACATCCTAGATTGTTTCTATGATTCAGTCTTCATTCACGACCCCAAACTTTACACACAACTGCATGTCCACCATTACAGTTTCAATTCAAGGTCATGCAAACATCCTCTCAACACCATTCATTCAATTTATAACAGATTTTATCTTTTACCTCCTCTCTCAGACACTTCTTTTCCATACCATGTACCTCTTCTCTCTCCTCTCTCTCTGTTTTTCCTCAGCTCTCCTCTCATTTCTCTTCACTCACCTCCTCTCTCGGACACTTCTCTTCCAAACAGTATACATCTCCTCATACTTTCTCTCTGTTTTAAAAAAAGAACAAGTTCTGTGGCACCTAAATGTTGGACATGTATTGGGTAAAACTGGGCTGTTATTTTTTTTTTTTTTAAGTGGCAGTAACTGCTGTAATATACACATCCTGTATATGAAATCCACAGGCTTCACTCTAAGGATTTAAAGCATATTTGATCATATTTAGGATTATGTGGTCACACTTTCTTATTAGAAGTGTAATTTCACTGCCTTCGATCGACTTAAAGCCACTTTTCCCTCTTTTCCCCTTTGTATGATAATTCAGCACTAGACTGAATTGTCACTTGTGGCAGGTAACTCAAAAAATTTCATTAATACAAAACTCGCTGTATTATCAGAATTATACATTTAGAGTCCAGTCTGAAAACGAGGGGGAAAAGATGAGGATGGCCTGGTCTCATTAATGGAGACCAAATAGTGGAATTAGCTTGAATCTAATTACAAGCTACACTATCTAATGTAAAAACATGCCTGTTTTTTCCACTCTCATTCATTTTGACTAGTAATTAGTTTTGGCCTCTAAAATGCCACCCTTTAATCATGCGAAGGCAGATGTGATTTGCAGTGCAATTTAATCTTGCTTTAATGAAGAACTAATGGACGCATTGCAAATTACTTTTTTTCCTGTAGTAGAGAGAAAAATCTATTTCCTGCTTTTGAAAAGATCAAGAGTATCTTTGATAATAGCGAGAGCGGGCCAGGCAGCGGCCCTGCATCGAGCCAGCACGCTCTTTCACTCCACTCACCATTCAATGGAAAGGAGGCCACAATTAGCAACAAAGCAGAGAAAATGCATCAGTACAGCAGAAGCGCTTGCGTGGCTTGGCCCCCGGTGCCCACAGCCTTGTTAGAGGCAGGGCTAAAGTGTCACGCAGGAACAATAGGCCATGATAAATTACCCTTCCCCCCCCAAAAAGATGTACAGCTAATTTTCAATTATACCTATAAATGCATCCCCAAATTGAAGAGAAATTGGATATGCATGAAGAACAAACTAATAGACTTGCACCTCCAGCTCAGCTCCGTCCACTCCATCCACTCCAGCTGAGGCCAAAACAAACTCATTTAGGATTAAACAATATCAGGTTCGTTTGCAGAGATGAGATTAATGGGCTGTATGGCTAGAACATCAATGCGTCATTATAAATCCTCATCGTCTATCATTTTCACTGAAGCGCTGTATATATAATATCTGCTATCAATTATTCATTACCCACTATCAATGATCTATTAGTATTTATTACTAATTATTAAGTATTATTCAGTATTATGAAACTAATGTTTAGTCTGTAGGTCTGAAAATTATTAATTAAACCAAAATACAGTTCAAATGAATGGTTTATTACTTAAGGCATGTGTACAAAATGAATGCACATTAAGTAAAATCACATATATAAGATTTTAAATGAAATCACACACCTCCGTGCACCACACGGTCATTATACTCAAACAGGCCGCTTTAAAATTGCCTCATTTTGTGCCATTTGATCTGCTCTTTCTGCATGATTATGTTGTTTTTGTGAGCTTGCACTGCTGAATTAGTGTACATTTCATGGGCAAGCGAGGAAAGCAAAGCAGCTAATGAGGTTTTGTGGTTAGATGGTGAAATAATGGTTTGTAGATGTAATTTGGCATAAAATAACAAAAATTTGGTTAAAAAACGTCAAATAGGCAAGACCAAAAAGGCTCCTATTCTGCGTAATATTGCAGAAATAGTGGCAGCGAATGGGGGGGAATGGTTAAAGATAATATGGAGGGCTTGGCAAATGAGCACTTGAGTATCTCTGTGTGTACGTGTGCTTTTTGGAAATATAGCAGAAGATGAAAGCCTAATGGAAGTTGGCTTAACTCATGAAACAGCCTTGCTATATATCTGATTACTGCTGGGACAGTAATTTATTTTCTTAAATAAGGGAAAAATTGGATGGGATGAATGAAATTTCCCTGTCGTGGTGCAGTGATGGTACTGCAGGAGATTATGTATTTCATAATCATTCATCAGCACTGAGAGTGTTCAGGCTTAGCATAATGGAATTCGTAAACTGGTTAGTCTGAACATGAGGCTGCGCTATCAGCACGGCCATAAATGCAGCCCACAGACCCACTAACACACTTTCCCTGCCACACCGCATTAGCTTTTTTTTGGCCTGGATATTTGATATATTTTTGGATGAGCACACTTTATTACGTGTAACGTGTACATACAGCACTGGGCAAAAATCTAATTCCAACCATACAACATGCTCAAAACTATTTATCTCAGCAGTCGCCTGTACAAACAACAAACAACACTGAAGTAAATGCCAACAAACATCAATACAGTCAAATGTTACAAGAATTTCTTTATTTGTCTGCAGTAAAATCATTCATGGCTTAGGTTAATTCATCTTCTCCTCAATGTAGCACCATCCTTTACCTGATTCAACTTCATTTTAGTGGAATTCCATCCAACTGTCAAAATGTCTATATATATTTATATGGGTCACTCAATGTCTGACCCGCCCGGAACCCCAGTCACAATTCCAGTCCTGAATGAAAACCAAAATAGTCTCCAAACCCAATAAAAACACACTTTTCCACTATTTCCCCATTATCAACATTACAGCTGATAACATTCAGAAGACTGGCAGGTTCACTGCTGGCTATTAAAGCTATGTTTGTGTTGGGACATCTGTTTCCCATCATCATCATCACTGCAAGACAAGCAGTCTGTAAGTATTTTACAATGAACCATTTCACATCACAACACTCTGAATGACCTTGTTTACTTCTCTCTGGTCAAATTAGGCAAACATTTTGGAAATGTTCCTTTAATACGTGAGCTGATGCTGAATAGTATATTGTTTGTATACTGTAGTATATTGTTTATTTGTATTCATTTTACTGTTAATGCTTTTATATCTAATTTAAAAATATGTTTATAACTATATCACAAAAAAGAAGTTAAAATGGGAAATCTGTCCAGTCAGCCTGCTTGTGCTACTCAAACTGTTTGTTATTATTGTGTCTATTCACAATAATATTCTATTAACCCTCATATTATGTTTGGGGTCAATTTGACCCGATCCAATCTTTTACGTCTTTAAATACATGTATAACATTAGCTTTTTGCTTCATATTTGAAGACTTTTCCTAATTGCATGCTGATAACTGAGTAAACATAAAATTAACATGATTATATTTTTTTAGTGTTGTGTACATGTGTTGTATACATCAGTGCTCTTTGGAGTCAATTTGACTCCAGGCTGTTTTAGCTGTATAACATAAAATATCAACATTTTAGAGAGTAGAAAGTGTCTGAGACAAAGGAGACTGTGTCTGAGACAGAGGAGAATGTGTCTGAGACAAGGGAGACTGTCTGAGACAGAGGAGAATGTGTCTGAGACAGGGGAGAATGTGTCTGAGACAGAGGAGACTGTGTCCGAGACAGAGGAGAATGTGTCTGAGACAGAGGAGAATAGGTCTGAATCAGAGGAGAATATGTCTGAGACAGCAGAGAATGTGTCTGAGACAGAGGAGAATGTGTCTGAGACAAAGAAGACTGTGTCTGAGATAGAGGAGAAAGTGTCTGAGACAGAGGAGAATGTGTCTGAGACAGAGGAGACTGTGTCTGAGACAGAGGAGAATGTGTCTGAGACAGAGGAGAATGTGTCTGAGACAAGGGAGACTGTGTCTGAGACAGGGGAGAATGTGTCTGAGACAGAAGAGAATGTGTCTGAGACAAGGGAGACTGTGTCTGAGACAGAGGAGAAAGTGTCTGAGACAGAGGAGAATGTGTCTGAGACAGAGGAGAATATGTCTGAGATAGAGGAGAAAGTGTCTGAGACAGAGGAGAATGTGTCTGAGACAGAGGAGAATGTGTCTGAGACAGGGGAGAATGTGTCTGAGACAAGGGAGACTGTGTCTGAGACAGGGGAGAATGTGTCTGAGACCAGGGAGAATGTGTCTGAGACAGAGGAGAATATGTCTGAAACAAGGGAGACTGTGTCTGAGACAGAGGAGAATGTGTCTGAGACAGGGGAGAATGTGTCTGAGACAGAGGAGACTGAGATTATAATAATTCTCTTTAAATTGAGGTTTAAATTGCTGGGGTCAAATTCACCCCAAAAATAAATCATGTTATTAAATATGAACATAATATTAGGGTTAAGAAAACAATTCTTTCAAGAATGAATATGGATTGTTCTCAGCTTTGCTTGTACTCATATTTATGTTTTAATATAAATAAAACCCAATCTTTCTTTAGTTTAAGATGAAGATGTTTAGAAATTGTATATGTGACATTTAATACATATAAACAGAGTGTTTGGGGTCCTCGGTGTCTTTACAAGCACATATCACAATGAAAAAGCATATTGAGGTGATGTGGACAGACTTAATGGCACATACAGTACCAGTCAAAAGTTTGGACACACCTTCTCATTCAGTGTCTTTATTTATTTATTTTTTCCTACATTGTAAATAAATACTGAAGTCATCCAGACTATGAAGGAACACATAAGGAATCATGTAGTAAACTTAAAAGTGTTAAAAAAACCAAAACATGTTTTAGATTTTACTTCAAAGTAGACACACAACTGATGTCTCAAACACATTAAGAGGCAAGAAATGCAAGTCATGAACTCTTAACAAGACACAGCTGTTAACTGAAAGCCATTCCAGGTGACTACCTCATAAAGCTGACTGAGAAAATGCCAAGAAAGCTGCATCTAAGCAAGAGGTGCCTACTGTGAAGAATGTCAAATATAAACATATTCTGGTTTGTTTACTTGTTTGTTTACTAAATAATTACATATGCGTTTATTCATAGTTTAGATGACTTTAGTATTAATCTACAATACAGAACATTTTTACATCATGAAAAACCACCAAATGTGCAGATGGGGTGTCCAAACTTTTGACTGGTACTGTATGTGTGGCCTAAACATCAGAAAAGGCTTATTAAAAGGTTAAACAACCATGTAATAACCATCTTCATACTGAGCATATGTGTGATCTTATCTGTGATCTAAGCATCTCACATTTAAACTAAATAATATTTGTCTTTATTAATGTTGTATTATAAATATGAGCATTAATATGGCTGAGAAGAACCACTTGAATGCAGATGATGCACTAAAAGCAATGTGTTCAGCATTTCCCCCAGTATTTAATTAAAAATATCATTGTTCCTTTTCTTAGCAGCAGATTTATACACACAAAACATGCTTTAAATGCTCCTCTGACAACCAGTGTTTTCCATCTAACTGCTGAACCATTACATATTGTACAGTGTAGCATATGACCAATCAACCATAACATTAAAACCATTTCCTTGTATCTGCACTCAATGTCAATTTTATCAGCTCCAGTGACGATATAGGAGCCCTTTGTAGTTCTACAGTTACAGACTACAGTCCATCTGTTTCTCTGTATACTTTGTTAACCCTGTTCTACAATGATCAGGACCACCACAGAGCAGGTGTTATTTGGTGGATCATTCTCAGTCACTGACACAGACATGGTGGTGTGTTAGTGTGCGTTATGCTGGTATAAGTAGATCAGATACAGCAAAGGTCTTTGAGGTTTTAAACACTACAACTACTAAGTGAACCTATATGTGCCTAAATGGACATTTAGTATTGTTTCAAAAAGATGGTTTTAATGTTATGGCTAATAATTATACATCATGTAATAAAGTCTGTTCATCACACATCTGTTGAACAGTGATTAAATATCAAAGCAAATGTTTATACAATGTGGCTGGATAGAAAATCAGAATTAAAACGGATACCTCAGACTGTAAAATTAATGAATTAATGAATTAACGAATTAATTAATTATATTCACTTTGCTATTTTTACTATTGGTGTGCAGTATATATGTAGCATGTATCTATGAAAGTACATTATGTTTTAAAGATTCCACACAATGTTCCTGCACTGTTTCAGATTATGTTAACTAAAATACTATGGGATGATTCTCAAAAAATGACCACAGGGAAACCAAATGTAAACTTTAGGAGAACTTTGTGTGTTTAATATTCAAATGTTTGTATTTGTCTTTAAGTTTTAAGTTAATTTATTGGTTATAATTACTAGAAACTAGACCTAGACAAATAACAGGTAATACTGTAAAATACTGACATATTTAAAGAATAATATATTATATAATATATAAATAATATATTAATAAAATATTATAACAAGCTCTTAGTAAGTCATAAAACTGCAAAAGCTCTGAATGTGAATTGTAATGTACTAAATATATTATTTTATTACCTATACTCAGAATTAGTCTATATTTACATTAAATGAATTAATTTACATAATTTCACCTGTACTACTGCATCTCCAAAAACTAGAATTTTGTGGAAAAAGTTCATTTTTGTTCATAATTTAATTCAAAAAGGTAAACGTTCATATATTTTAGATTCATTACATGTAAAGTGACATATTTCAAGCTTTTTTATTTTAATCTTAATCTACTTTTCTGAATAGTAATTTACTTCAAATGACATTTTCTAATAATTTCTGGTTTTATGAGCTTTAAGCTGCACTGATCAACATTACAACAATTTTGAAGTAATATGTAAAATTGTAAATATGTTACATTATGTGTAATGAATATAAAATATTTGAAGGAAATTATTAACAAAAATTAACTTTTTCACAATATTAATATATATATTTTTTGCACTAGTAAACAGGTCAGTCAATGATGATGAGTTAATGTCATTGGGGTAAATAAACAGAATAAATGTTGAGATGTAATATAATTTTCACCACTAGGTGACACTAACAGGTTTCAGTCAGGTTTCAGTTGATTCTGTTGGTAAACAAATGCAGCAGAATTGTAAATAGATTTCTCAACAAAATGTGCGGAAAGTCATATTTCAGACAGCAGAATATTTCACTACTATTTTTAGGTGAAATAATGATAATTTTCTTTGTGAACATATTTCCCAGTGAAATATATGAAAAGGACCTACAATAATAATAATAATAATAATAATAATAATAATAATAATAATAATTATTATTATTATTATTATTATTATTATTATTATTATTATTATTATTATTATTATTATACTTTTTATCCCTGTTTGTTTTTTGTTTTTTATAATATGCATTTCCTTCCACTGTTGGAAAGAAAGAGAGAGATAGGAAATGGTCAAAATCTAATAAAAAATGTTTTCGGGCTGTTATATATAGTACCATGAATACTCAAATAACCCTTTTCATGGATAAAGGGTTCTTTGCATGATGAAAGGGTTTTTCAGATTGATGAGAAATGTTTTGTAGATGTTTCTACACAGCTCCAAAAGGGTTCTGCTGTCATTTTCATGTCAAACTTCTAATAATAGAGGAACCCTTTTAATGTTGTATAGAACCATTTTCAAAAACATATTTCTCATCAATGTGAAGAACCCTTTTATTGTGCAAAGGATTGTTTAGAACCATTGAATAGAACCATTTTCTTTACTAAAGAACCCTAGAAGAACCATCTCATTGAACCAACTTTATGGAAGTTAAAATACAGTACCTGTCAAAAGGTGAGACATTCTTCACAATTGGACATTCAGTGGTTTTACATGATTAAAAAATGTCTGCATTGTAGATTAATACTAAAGTCATCCAAACTATGAATAAACACATCTGTAATTATTTAGTAAATAAACAAGTGTTAAACAAACCAGAATATGCTTATATTTTACATTCTTCACAGTAGGCACCTCTTGCTCAGATGCAGCTTTCTTGATATTTTCTCAGTCAGCTTTATGAGGTAGTCACCTGGAATGGCTTTCAGTTAACAGCTGTGTCTTGTCAAGAGTTCATGACTTGCATTTCTTGCCTCTTAATGTGTTTGAGACATCAGTTGTGTGTCTACTTTGAAGTAAAATCTAAAACATGTTTTGGTTTGTTTAACACTTTAAAGTTTACTACATGATTCTTCATGTGTTCCTTCATAGTCTGGATGACTTCAGTATTCATTTACAATGTAGGAAAATAAATAAATAAAAAATAGCATTGAATGAGAAGGTGTGTCCAAGTGACTGATACAGTCCACATCACCTCAATATGCTTTTTCATTGTGATATGTGCTCACAGAGACACTGAGAACTCTGGGCACTGATTAAATGGACTAAATGTCACATATACAATTTCTAAACATCTTCATCTTACACACACACACACACACACACACACACACACACACACACACATATGCAGACATACGGTACCTATAGTACCTAGAGTTTAAATTATATATTTTATACATTTTATTTATTTAACATAAAATATTTAAAATCACAATTTAAGACATCCAAGACATCAATACAGAAGAATTTGAAAGGAAAAAACACCTGTTGTTGGACAGGTGCTGTAAACATAAGCACCGTAATATATAAGCAAAACAAAAGCCGTTACTTCTAATCAGGCAAACTTTTGACATGTACTGTATGTGGATGTTAATTCAATTCATATGCAGTATTATATCCACTGTCCAATTATTATGCAGACCTCCTCTGTTTTTTATCATCAAGTGATCATATCTTGAGACAATAAAACTGACAAAACAATAACTGTGGACAAAGAATTAATCATGTAATTTATACTTGATAATCCTATAAATAGTGAAAATATTGAATCTAACAATATATGATGGTATTTGTATTAGCATGTTACATTTAAATGTTATATATAAGTTATTACTGTATTTTAAATCAGATATTTGTGATACCGATAAAAACTTTTGAAGAGTGTCTCTTATATTTTTGAAAAATTATAAGAAACACCTTAACATTGCAGTAACAGCACACAGTAATATGAAAGTGACATAGTGGTGAACAACAGTTAAAATGACAAACAATTATTTTTTTTAATTTTGTATTAATTGAACATTATTGATACAACGCTGTTATTTTTATATTTCCAGCCTTTTTATGCATCCTGATAGTAGCTGTAGGATGGATGCTATACTTACCCTGCTGGGAAAACCAGTCAGCTCAACCTGGTCAAGATGGTTAACCTGGTTAGCAGGCTTAGATCTTGCCCAGTATAGAGTTTGTTTTCATAAAATTGATCTACCAGCGAACAACCTGACCAAGCAAGTAAAACAGCTAGATAAAAGCTTGACCAAGGTGCTTGACCAGTATGACTAGCATGACCAGCCTGACCAATGTGACCAAAGAGGTCAAACAGCCTTTTAAGTTGGTCATTCTTATTGACCGGCTAGTCCATCAAACTCAAATTAAAACACACACTATCCTGGTAGAGTTAAGCCATCAACCAGCTTAACCAGATTGTTTATCAGCACAGGGTATGTTTTCACATATATCAGCATCTTGACCAACAAGGGTCAGCTTAGACCCCCTGAAACCAGCTACCAGCAAAATCTGGAGTTAAGCTGGAATTTTTCTGCAGGACTATATCATCTGGATATCACCATATGTCTCCACTCATATCACTATGCACTGACACGTTGTCTACGTCTCTGTACACATACATATATTGCATTTCTATTCATATGGTGCATCTGCTATTACATATATATTAAATCTACAAATTGCGCGTTTACTAATATGTGGTAATTGATTACTATTATTTACAGTGTAGTCATTTGACTTGTATTGTACTTGGCTATCCATCCATCCATCCATCCATCCATCCACCCACCCATCCATCCATTTACCTACCTGGTCATCCATTGATCTTTCTGCCTGTCTCTTAATCCATCTGATGAGATTCATCCATAAGAAGTCCAATATTACTACGGCTAAACCTGTAGTGACTTTGAGTCTGGTGGGCCCCAAAATATGAGGTGAATGAAATAGAATAAAATAGCCTTTAAAATCCAAAGACCTGAGCTGATGCCAGGCACTTCTTCCTGGCAAGGCCAGCATTTTTTTTTTCAAGGATCGACCCAGAAAAAATGTTTTTCAAATTACCTTTTAAATTACACAATAAATTGTACAATTTGGCCTCCATAAAGGTAAAAATGGGAGGTAACTTTAACTTACATAAATATGATAAATATGATAAGCACTGTACAAAAAGGTCTAATCTTTCTTGTAAGAAAAAAAGACTGTACCAAGCTTTTCTCAGCTCTGTTAAGTGTTACGGTTTACATACTGTAGGCAATGGGGTATTACAGTTTTTCTCAGTCGATTTGGTTCATTTCTCACATCAGAATTTAAATTCTCAAAACTATTCATACAAGCTCGAGATCTCCTTTCCACTTGTACACATCATAATAGCATTTCTCATTGTGTTTCTCATTGTGTTTCTCATTGTGTTTCTCATTTTGCAAATGCTTTGGTACATTTATGCAAATGCTCATGTACAGTTATCTGCTGTTTTTTACATTATCAGTTGTTTATGTCACGTTCATCAAAATATGTTCTGCTGATTGTCTGTTAAACTGTCTTACCCTCAAAAACATTTAGACTTTGGGGCATCGCCTCGGTCACTACATCCAAAAGTGCTGAACATGTTCTCATAATCTCTCAGGCATTATTTGTACATTTCTATGAAACTTTTTTTGGTAAATTTAGGTCATTTATCCTAAATTGATGACGTTGTACAATCATCCAAGCTGAATCTTGGCGTTCAGGTAAGAAGGGGAATTTGTGAAGGTTTAGATCAAACAATAATCAAACAGCTTACAGCTCTCAGTGACACCAGATGAGCACGAACCAGCTGTACAAAGTTCTATTTCAAAGACATGGTGACAGAGTGAAAAAGCTGCGGTACCAGTATGTAACCTATAGGTAAAACCCTTATACATACTGAAATATTTGCTGTGGCTGAAACATCTGTAACTTTCTTGTCCGAAACTGTACTTCATTACTCCTTTTCTGCTTCACTGTATCATAGAGCTGGAATCAGGAGAACCGCTCCGCACTTTTATACCTGTAAGAGGCTTCAGACTTGAAAAAATCCAGAAGGTGTGGTCGAAACATCATTGGCCAAAGGGCTACAACTGATGTACCAGGCCAACAGGGAGGAAACATCACAATGTGTGCTGCTTATACATATTTCCATTATAGGGCCCTATAACACACAGCATGTCGTTACATTCTTGTACACCCTTTTATCCCTGATCATGAGAGGATAAGAGAGGTGTGATGCAAAAGGATTTTCCCAAATATGTGGTTATTTGGGATAATGTGAGTTTTCACCACTCTAACACCATCAGGCAATGGTTTACCATTCATCTAAGAATGCTGCCTAAGTTCCTCCCACCCTGTTCTCCATCCCTAAACCTAACTGAGGAGCTCTTCTCAGTGTGGGGATGGAAGGTGTACAATCACCAGCCGCACTCCCAGATGAACCTGCTGACTGCCGTGAATGCAGCTTGTGAGGATATCATAGCAGATGCCTGTAGAGGCTGGTTTAGATACTCCAGGAAGTTCCTTCCATGCTGCATTGCAAGAGAAGATGTCCAGTGTGATGAAAACATGCAGCCCAACAGAGAGGAGCGTCAGGATGTACAGAAAAGAAAGCTCTATAACTCCTTAAGTTGCTGTCTCAGGTTGTTTTGAATGTTTAGAGTACGTCTGTAATTTTGTAGCTTTTGTATCCTGTTGTATTGTGCTGCCAGTTGTTCATCTTTCCTGAATTTCAGTCTAATTTTTTGGTCATAAAATTACAGTGTGAACAGTACAGCAAAATAATATTACTGTATAAATTTAATTCCAGTCCAATTTCTTGCAGTCAGCCTCCCACATACAGTGATGTGTAACTTTATGTACTGTGAAAGTTTGTATTTTGTGTGTAATATGTATCATTTAAATTGATATGCCACAAAATGAGCAGCATTCTTGTAATCAAAAGCTGACAACATGACTAAGTATTCTGACGGCCTTGTTCATAGGCAATGAGACACAGACTAGACATTCTGATGGCACTGACTAGTTGATTGACATAAATATTTGCTTTTGAGGCAAAAACAAAGAATTCTGAATGAGGTACAGGCTTTTGCAGGTGTTTCATTGGGTTTTGCTGTTTGCACTGTTTGGAGAAAGGCACTTGTTGTGATGAGAATGTAAATCACGATGTGAAAAATGAACCAAATCGACTGAGAACTGTAAGTGTTAAGGTTTACATACGTAATGGGGTATTAACTTAGTTCACTTAGTCTAACACATCCATGCATCCATCTGTGGTGGACTGTCTATAACGTCAGGCTCACAACAGACACATCCCTGATTTCACTGAAAAGAAATACTTGCACGCTTTATATGATGAAACTAATGTTGAAGTCTTATGCTAAACTGGAGCTGACTAAACACTTCTAGAAGTTTTACCCAGCATCCCCTGCGTGCTCAACATGGAGGAACTGACGGTAGAGGTTCGTGGCTCCAATGGAGCTTATTACAAGGTAAAATAGCATGTACAGCCTTAATTTAAGTACCATTAAGAGGGTGGTTTGTTAATAAGAAGCAGAAGTTTCCAGAATGTCCCAGTTGTAGACTGGTCGGGCTGTTTAGGGTTTATTCTGCGCTGTTTGTGACTCATCCGCTGTTAGCTATGCTAAGCTAACGCACTTTACACTTTACACTTTAAAGGGCTTTAAAACGCACAAAAAGCTCCAACTCGTCTACAGTACTTATTAGACCGGTGTTTTATTTTACTGAGGATCATTTTAGATCTTAATTCGGTTGAAGTCAATGTATACAGAGCTGTGTTTTCTGTGCTAGCCTGGCGCCAAGCTAGGCGCTGGTGATGCTAACTGACTGGCTAGCTTCTTCAGTTCAACATTCACACAGTTTTCAGCTATTATCTGCTCTTAGACCCTCTTTGTGCTCGTTCAGAGTCAGTGAAGTGCTAAAACAGTAATACTGTAATATTATTAGTAGTATTACTATATATAATATGTGTATTATTATACATTGTGTTACTTATCTATGTATGTGTGTGTATATATATATATATATATATATATATATATATATATATATATATATATATATATATATATATATAAAACTATAACTAATTTTACTTTCTCTGTAATATTTGTAGTTTATGAAGTGTGGCTGTTATCTTAATTCACACATCTGTTCTGATTTTTACTATTTTGTTTGCTAAAGATGACTTAAAAAAAACAGTCATTTTAGGGGATCACACATTTTCTCTCTCTCTCTCTCACACATCTACCTCAAGTTTATTTTAAGCGTTATGTGGTAGACCAGGCTGGAAAAAACATTATTCCATCCCTCTATCATCTAAAAGTTATCCCATGCATGTCTCATTGGCTCTTTCGGATCTCGCTGCAGAGCAGCTGTTCCTTTGGATCACTGGCTGTCACCATCTACAGTGTATATTTGTGAAGTCACTTCTATTTTTGAGTTGCTGTGTTAGAGATAGTGCCTCTCAGCTCTCCTGTGAAGAGGAAGCCTGCTAAGCAGTGGCTGGTTAAAATGACTCCAGTCCTGGAAGACAATCACTTTTTTAAATATATGTAAACACTGTTAAAGTTTCAAAATGTGGCATTTGTTTCTTTGCACAAGATTATGACTGTGTAAGTAAAGCCATGCGCGCACACGTCATAAGTGGGCTTTGAAAATATATACCATGTGAAGAAATGTCGAACTTTAAAGGCTTCTCCTTCATACACAGAAGTTGTATTGATCATTTTGAATTTGTATGTAACGTGGAACTATTTGCACCCCCTTTCTTGTGACTTGTTCTGAATTCATCATTGTCTTGGATGCCACACAACCACATTTGAAATAACGTGTTTGCATGAAAAGAGGCACACAGGTCAGCTTTTAGTTCCTTGTTACATAGTTTTGTTTCTCTAGTCCCATTTTGTGGTGACCAGTATGAGTGATGCTATTCATTAGGGATAGCATTCGCTGTTCACTGTTAGGTTTTAAGGCCAGGACTTAGTCATAGCAAAAACAGCCAACATGAATCCAGAAAAACAAAACTGAAACTTAAATTTCAGATGCCCTTATATAGAAGCTGCATAATAACAAGTGATTAATTGGAAGTCAAGCTCTAGTTTGTATTACCCTTTTGTTTCTTCTATAGTAATATTTCATTTTAATGTTCTTGGATGATACATTTATGCCATATCACCTGCCTTTAATAACAGTTCATCAAACCTTTTTTTAGTTGTAGAATGAATATTTGCGGGTCCTTGCTTAAACTTGCTTTTGAGATTGCGATATCTGAGTACTTGAGTCACTATTCAGATATTTGCACTGTTTGACAGGAAGACAGAAATATACAGGCTAACAAATCTGTGAAATGCTGACTTTAACAGGATTTATATGTGACCGTTTTGATCAGATTTCTAAGTGTGTTTTGTATGTTAGGGATGCATAACTTGAATTGATGATTGAAATATGCTCCTTAATTTTTGCTCCAAACATTTTTTAATTTTATGATGTGAATAATATGAGCAGTAATTATGTTTATGCTGTATTTGAAAGCAGCTGTTACTTTATCAAAATGTCATAACACACATGATTCAGTACTGTACACTTATGAATACTCATAAAAGTAACTCACTGTTTTGCTTTTGTTGATTCTAAATGTAAAATCATGTAATTAACATAACGCACTGTGTTTCAGGGCTTCGTCAAAGACGTTCATGATGACTCGCTGTCCATTTCATTTGAAAACAAGTAAGTACATGCTAAAGCCAAAAGTTTTGGTGTTTCAAAATAGGATTTTGACATTAAAAAATATTTTCAAATGATATATATTTTGTATTTAAGTTGGCAGCCTGAAAGACAAGTCCCGTTCAGTGATGTCCGCTTGCCTCCTCCTGCTGATGGAAAGAAGGAGATCGGTGAGGGAGAAGAAGTGGAGGTGAGAAACATTTGAAATTATATTTTAGTGCAGACATCACTGACATATTATGAAACCACAAAATGAAATTTGTATTAAAAATTTTATTTTTCCTTAACATGCACTGCCTTTGTTTTTGATTATAACATTTTGTTCATTTTATATTTTCAGATCTACTCCAGAGCAAATGAACAGGAGCCCTGTGGCTGGTGGCTCGCAAAAGTACGAATGATGAAGGGAGATGTGAGTATTCGGTTACTCTGCCTTTAAGTTTCAGTTTCTCCAACATCCTTTGCAGAGCAAGGTTTTAACTTTCACTTTCCTTTCTGCTCAGTTTTATGTGATCGAATATGCTGCATGTGATGCAACCTACAATGAAATAGTTACTTTCGAGCGCCTTCGGCCGGTGAACCTCAACAAAGCCGTCACAAAAGACTCCTTCTACAAGTGCACTGTTCCTGTCCCTGACGACTTGAAGGCTGCGTGAGTGATGTGCTGTAGGGCCGTATGATGTTATTTTTAGATTAATTGTTTATGATAAATTACATAACAGAATGAATTTTCTGAATCCCTTAACCCTTTATTCTGGAGCCACAGATGGTTCCAGGCCTCAGGTCTGTGCCCCTGTAAATTAAGAACATTGCAGTTTGCATTTTTTATTTAAAAGGGCCGTATGTTGAAAACTTAATGTACTTTTTCTTTAATTAAAGAGTTTGATTTATATTTTGAACATTACATTTTCAAGCATACCATTCACTCCCCAGTCCATATATTGAAGTTAATCTGCAGAAACTGTCCACTGAAAATTCAGTTTTTATAATTTGACAGAAACCGATGCATGTCTACTCAGCTTACATTTCACACTGAAGTATTTCAGTTTGGACTGCATTTTAAATAAGGCACAAATACCAATAGAATAGAGATCATTTGTATCTTAAAGACACCGTAACCAAATCAACCTGTTTGTGTCGATCAGCAAAAATAATAAAAATATTGAGAGGATCTCTCTCTTTATATATGATTGTCTTTTCCTGAAACAAGACATCTTGCTTTTTATGATGCACTCATGAGTTAATACTAATGTGAAACAGTCTAAGATTTTGGACTCTGCCTGCTTAACTGGCCTCTTTTCCTAACGTGGGGTTTGCATTTGAAAGCAAACACAACAGTGATTGAGGTTCACATATGCTAGTTTTACATACCAAACTTGGATATCTCACCTTGTTTGTGGAGTGTAATTACTTATTTAAATCCAATTTATTACAGACTGGGGATTCTAATTGCTAACATGAATAGACTAAAAATATGTGTAAAATGTTAGTTTTTGTCACAAACTTCAGAAAAAAAGGATCCAAACTAAACCCAGTAGGAAACAACACTGGTCCAAACTATACTGTACTTTTTCAAGTGCTACTGTGTGAGCAGAGAAATAGTGTAAAAATACCCTGGCTTACAGCAGGGGATGTATCCATAAAAAAGTCATTTTGCTAAAATACACACTATAGTAGATCGAGATTGTGTGTTTGTACCATATCACAGTGCACTAAGCTTCTCTGAAAATCTCTCGTTTTCAGATGTGTGAATGAAAATGCACACAAGGACTTCAAAAAGGCCGTTGGGGCAAGCCGGATAGTTTACAGCCCAGAGACCAACCAGCTAGTCATACTGGTGAGTCAGAGCCATTAGTTACAGAAGCACTACAGATCAGTGATATGCAGAGATTTTAAGATGTTTTACAGTTTATAGTACATTGCAGGGGATATCCAGTGAACAAATTTTCCTTCTTTTTAGCAGCATCACTGTATAATATAGTCGATTACCACTGACCATGATCTCAATGTATTTGCTAATTGTCTCGGTGTGATCTGGGTTTTGATCCACGATCAGGTTTTATCTTGAATAATGTAATCTCAGATTAGCGCATTTTAGCAATTCTTGTTAATTATGAAGCCTCAAATGTGGATGTTCTCTTGTTTATAATAGTCTGTAAATGAATCCACTGTGAAGAGAGTTTCTCTCCTGAGTGATATGCACTTACGAAGCATCCGCACTAAACTCATGCTGATGTGCAGGAACGAAGAAGCAACAAAACATTTGGAGGTAAAGTCATGTATACCACGGCTTGTTTTCTTCTTTACCGCTGCATAATCTATCAAATAAGTCACACACATCTCTGCCACATAATAAGGAATTCCATACTGAATCTTTGAATTAGCTAGTGGTACCATTGATGCTGTTTCCCAGTGAATATTGTCTGTTGCAAAAAAAACCCCAATATATTGTGACGTACATATTTTATATTGTAAATATGATCAGAGCACAAAGCAACTGGCCTCAGCCTTCCAGGACGAGTTCACAGTCAGAGAGGACCTTATGGGTCTTGCCATTGGCAGCCACGGCAGTAACATCCAGCAGGCCAGGAAAGTGCCTGGTGTGACTGCCATTGAGCTGGACGAGGAGAGTGGTACCTTCAGGATTTACGGCGAGGTGAGCAAAGTGACAGGACGTGGTACACTTCACCTGATGATTGTTACCAAATTGAAATGAATCATTCTAATAAAGTTCTCTGTGACATTGCATTAGATTGCAGTGTTAAAATAATTGACCAAAACGTGGCACATTTCTTGTGTTTTTATGTGCTTGCAGACTGAGGAAGCAGTGCAGAAAGCACGAAATTACCTTGAGTTCTTGGAGGAATCTGTACAAATTCCCAGAAACCTTGTTGGTGTGTATCTTCTTTCTTTTTCTTGGTTTTTCTTGTCATTTTTTCCTCTTTTTGTTGACCTTTCCATTCTTTATTTTTTGCTCTACTCTTTCTTTCTTTTTTTTAGGTAAGGTTATTGGTAAGAATGGAAAAGTTATTCAGGAGATTGTAGATAAATCTGGAGTGGTCCGGGTACGAATTGAAGGTGACAATGACAACAAACTTCCCAGGCAAGAAGTAAGGCGTCCTTTTCAGTTTCTCTATTTTAGCTTTAAACTACAAAAAAAAAGATGTAATAACATTTATTACATTATGTAATCCATTTGTTCACCTGTAACAGGGAATGGTCCCCTTCACGTTCGTTGGCACAAAGGAGAGCATCGGAAACGTGCAGGTTCTTCTGGAGTACCACATCGCTTACCTGAATGTGAGTATTGAGGACACTATATACATTTGGGTTCTGATGATACTGGTGCACATATAAGCCCTGCTCCTGCAATCCAGACACATCTTTAGTGGTGGTTTGGTGAAGTATCAAATGTATCCTTTTTCCCTCCTTACCATAAAGAATAGTGGATCAGGCAAGACATGTTCAGTGTCAGAATTTTGATTCTTTATTTTTGGGTTTGAACTACAAGGCTAATTTGTTACTATACGCTAAAGAAGCTTATGTTTGCCAATATGGTGCCAGCTACATCCCTTCTTTAGTCACAGACTCATGAACTATATATGAGGTAAGTGGGGAAATGATGTGTATTTGATTTTCCTTCATGGTACTGCTTTATGTGTAATGACCTGAAATTGGGTTAAAGGGTCAGTTTCCAGCAGTGCTGTGTTTATTCCCCTGCAGGAGGTGGAGCAGCTGAGGATGGAGAGGCTGCAGATTGATGAACAGCTGAGGCAGATTGGTCTGGGCTACCGGCCTGTTCCTGGCCGCCCCGCGGACAAAGACAAGGGCTATAACATGGATGAAAGTGCATCTACTGCCCCTTTACACTCCAGCCGCTCATATACAGGGAGGGGTCGTGGCCGCAGGGGCATGAACTACACCTCTGGATATGGTAACACACCTTCTGGTCTAAATCTTGCAATTAATACACTGACAGTCAAAATACTGTATGTGGCTCAGAGACTTTATTGAGTTGCAGTTTATTAAAAAGCTAATGTCTTGTATCAACATGAACCATTTAAAATGCTTTTTTATGTTTACAATTATAGACAGTAGTCTGTGTTTTTCTGTATACTTACCTCGACAAGATCACCACAGAGCGTATTAATTGAGTGGTGGGTCATTCTCAGCTATGCAGTGACACTGATGTGGTGGTGTGTTGGTGTGTGTTGCACTGGTATAAGTGGATCAGACACAGCAGAGCAGATGTGGACAATGAGCCGACGTAGTGGTTAAAATCAACATCAGCTCTGCTGTGTAATCCATTTTTCTCAGTGCAACATGCACATCAGTGTCACTGCAGTGCTGAGAATAATCCACCAAATAATACCTGCTCTGTGGTGGTCCCGACCGTTGAAGAACAGAGTGAAAGGAGTCTAACAAAGTATACAAAGAAACAGATGGTCTACAGTAATTGTAGAACTAAAAAGGTACACATCACTGTAGTCAGTGAAGCAGATTAATGGGCAATGAGTGTATGTACAAGGTATATGTACCTAATGTACTGGCCAGTGAGTGAGCATCTGAAACCTACAGTGGGGGGAAAAAAGTATTTGGTCAGCCACTGATTGTGCAAGTTCTCCTACTTAGAAAGACGAGAGAGGTCCGTAATTTTCATCATAGGTACACTTCAACAATGAGAGACAAATGAGAAAAAATCACATTGTAGGATTTTTAAATCATTTATTTGTAAATTATGGTGGAAAATAAGTATTTGGTCAATAAAAGTTCAACTCTATACTTTGTAACATGGCAACCACAGAGGTTAAACCTGTAAGTCTTCACCAGGTTTGCACACACTGTAGCTGGTATTTTGGCTCATTCCTCCATGCAAATCTCTACAGCAGTGATGTTTTGGGGCTGTTGCTGGGCAACATGAACTTTCAGCTCCCTCCAGAAACTGTCTAGGCCATTCCAGGACCTTTATGGAGCCACTCCTTCACTGCCCGAGCAGTGTATTTGGGATAATTTTCATGCTGGGAGGCCCAGCCATGTTTCATTTTCAATGCTCTTACAGATGGAAGGAGGTTTTGGCTTACAATCTCACGATACATGGCCCC
>BRDA01009053.1:28244-43639 GCA_036984385.1 Crenuchus spilurus
TTAACTCATTCTAACTGTCAATAAAAGCTTTTGTTACTCATAATATGATTGCAATTATTTTTCTGTATGTGATAAAAACATCTGACAAACACACATAAAAACCAGAGGGCAGCAGATCATGTGAAAATATAATATTTGTGTCCTCAAAACTTCTGGCCATGACTGTAGTATGTCGACTCTTATGGTTGAGTACGTCTCACACTTCATCCTAGATGCACCATTATGAAATAATCAGTTCTTCATCTGTGAGTGGACATAATGTTTTGGCTTATAGGAGAATATGTGCTATTATGTCCCAAACATCCACTTGGCAGTAAAAGGATGTAACAGTTTCTATGGTATGTCCTTTGATCACTATTTATTGCCATAATAATGCCACTCAACAGTTTTTTCCCCTCTTTAAAGGCCCAGGTGGAGACTATAGCAGAGCACGGTGCATCTAAAGCTGTCAGCAATGGGCCAAGTGCTAAAGGAGATGAGCAGAAAAAAGCAGCACGAGCTTCCACAGAGACTCCCAAGTCCAGCAGCCAGGATGACGGGGCAAAGCCCACTGTTAACGGACTCGCCTAAGCAGTTTGGTCTGGTCTGATTTTTTTTTTTTTTTTTAGTCATAACCTTTACATTTTTACAATAGTGCTTGTACAAGCTTGCCAAAGATAGACATACGGACTTCCAGATTCTCTACTGCACTTTTCTGTTCCTTCACCATGGAACCGGTAGGAGGGGAGGCAAAAATAAAAAATAAAGTATGTTTTAAGTACATGATCAGATGTTGTGCCTTCAAAGTGTAGTTTCAATGTTAAAAGTGGCTGGCTGTAGGGAAATGCTAAATGAAAACATGATGGGAAGATCCCAGATATTCTAATACTCCAACAAGGACAGTTACAGTGAGGAAAATAAGTGCATTTGAACACCCTGCAAATTTGCGGCTATGTACAGGCATGCAAGCCAAGCCACGGTCTTTGAAAGCAACCATTTGGAAACACTTTGGCTTTTACAGTCAACCCGGCCCGGGTAAGAAAGGACTTGACGTGACTCTTATTACTTATTTATTTATATACTTATTTGCAGCAGTAACACAAATTATTAAAAAATCATACATTGTGATTCCCGGATTTTTTCTTTTAGATTATGTCTCTCACAGTGGACATGCACCTAAAGTGAAAGTTTCAGACCCGTCCATGATTTCTAAGTGGGAGAACTTGTAAATTAGCACGGTGTTCAAATACCTATTTTCCTTACTGTAGCTGCTTTTTGTTTTAATATGCAACCACTTCATATATGGGGGAGAGGAAGGAAATTAGGGAATGCAGTATTACGTCCTCTAGGGGCAAGACACAATAAAGGTTTTAAGTGAGCACCCACTCAGCCTCAGACCAACAATAACACTACGACAAATTACCCCAAACACGAGATTTATTTTCAAATGGCTCAAACCAAAACCCAAAATCACACAGGAGTTCTAAATCTTCAGGGTGACTACAGGCCAAAATAAACAAAACCAAGCTCTAAACTAGGGCTGGGACAATGACCTAAAATCAATATTGCGATATATTGAGCAGTTCACCTCAATAACGATAAACATGGCTTGTAGAACATGGCTTTGAAAGAGATGTGGTTGATTGTTTAGTCTTACACACAAATGATTTTCCAAGTCTTCTTTACGCAGCACCATTGACTGACAGTATATGCAGTGATAAAGGAGTTGTGTCCTGCATCCTAAGCCACATCGGTGAATAGTGTATCCTGAAACATTAGAAAATAAATTCTAAAATGTGTGGGGCCATAAAAATTATCGTAGGTCTCTGAAAGGCTTAGTAATGACAGTAACCGGCTTTTGACACAACAGTACAACATAAATTGTACAATATCTGACGATGTATATAATGATATAAATATGATTAAGCCTCAAATGACAAACAGGTATATAAACCTTGTTGATGATACTGTTTTAAAAGTTGGAATTTGAGGCTTAATCATACGTGCAGTTTACAACGTCTGATATTTATATAATTATATACAGCTATGACATGTTCTGCATTGTAGATAACTACATGTTAGATATTGTGCGACTTGTACAACCTATGTTGTACTGTTGTGTCAAAAGACTGTTGCGTTAACTGACTTACCTTCATGTTGCACTGCTCGGTTAAAATGTAGTTTGAGATGACTCCTAAGTTTACTGCCTGATGTTGGCTTATAATACTTTATGGAGCAAAACGGACAATGATATTTGTCGCAGCATGTGTCACATCGCTCATATCAGCAACGATCTTCCTTCTTGTATGGAAATATGCATTGCAACACAACCGTCGCAAACCTCCTTTAACATTCGCAGTTTACATGTTTACCGCGTGAAACTGCTGGCGTAAATCCGTGGCTCTGCAGTCAGACCATTCTCCGTATGGCCCGCACTGGTAGGGCAGCCTGTAGTCACGTGGCTACAGCACGGAGAGCAGTGTCTTAAAGGAACATGAACATAGCCGACAAAACGACTTTTCTTTTCATTTTCTAAGACACCGAAAATACCAACATGGGCAAAATGACGTCGGTTATTGTTATACATTTCGGTATCGGTAAATTTTCGGTTTATCGCCCAGGCCTACTCTAAACCAAAAAAAGAAAACTTCCTAACTGAAGAAAATAAAATACAACAAACTTACCTACCTACTCTTTCTCCAAAAACAGAGGCAAAATGCACATAACAAAAGAATAGGCAGGCCACGCCTACAATCCTGTAGACTAAAAGATGTACATAATGTTTTGGTCTGAGGTGGTGGGTGGCCACTGGAGCAGCAGGTCAAATCAGACAGAAGGCAGCTCGCAGACTCCTAAACAAAAAGTCTATTTAACCGCACAGACAGTTTGGCTAAGCCAATAGGGAGCAACCAGCAGTGTGGAGCAGCAGGCCGGTAATCGGTCCAATCAACAAATCAGATCGCGCAGGCGGAGCCGAACAGCCAATGCTCACAGCGCAGCAGCGACCTGAGAGAGCAGAGAGCCAGAAAGAGAAAACATGCCCCAACCCTCACAGGACGTAACATGCAGTCTGACAAAGGATGTTTTTGCACTGAATTGTAATTTCTTTCCCTTTAGAATGTTATTCGGGAAACTGGTTTTTGTAAACTTGTTCATTTTAAGAGGCATCTGAAACACTCCATGTGACTATCGTTAACATTGAACTCGTTCTGATTCATTGCCTGTCGGGCTGTAAAGATGACAGTGACTGTTTAGTAAAAGGAGCCTTGTTTTGGTTTATTTATTTTCAAATGTACAGTATTTAAAAGAAGAAAACAAAACAAAAATGCAGTTATTCTTTTAACACTAAACTGGCTGCCTGAACGTATTTCCACGCAGGTGACAATTTGGACTACTGAAAGATCAACTTCCAGATTTTTCTGTTCTGTAAACGTTTGTGAGTCCTTATTTTCTTTTTTTTTTAAATGATCATTCTGGTTGTTTGATGTGCAATATGTTTTGTATGCAGGTAGTTCTTGAATAAAAATTTGATCTTCCAGCCAATCTTTCCGCTCATTCTTATTAGTGTGTAGGTGTAAACTGGCACCTTTTGAAATGAGACAATTTGAAAGGATACAACAAAGGATTTTAATGGTCATAAGTGCATCAAGACTAGGCTCAATCCTGGCATGTGTAGTAAACTATTTCTTGGCTTGTCCATCAAGTAAATCTTTAGCTTCATTTATTTTTGCAGCAAGATATGGAGATCCACCTAACAAAATGGGGTGAAAGACTTGTCAGCATCAGTTGTGCATGTATTATATAAAAACAAACTGGGTGAAAACAGGGAAATTCTTACCTCTATCAGGATGATTTAAAATCATAAGTTTTCTGTGTGCCTCTCTGATCTTGTTTTTATTGGCTGTGGGACTGGAGGGAAGAAACATTTGAAAATACTGAGTTGTACAAAAGAGTTCATGTCCAAGTGAACTCATTTGAGATTTACCTGACTCCAAGTATAAGAGATGCTTCTCTCTTAGTCATCTTTGGTTCAAAACCTCCTCTGTAGAAGCCGCTTCCAAAAGCCTGTAACAACAGCATCTCAAGCTAGAGGTTTTATACTAGGTTTTACGGTTATGTCCCCAATTTACGCTTTTAATACATTGGAACTGAGCTAGTAAATCTGCCGTCCAGTCTGTAACACTCCACTGCATCGTGAATGAGTAGGGCCATCCAAATTTGTATGTTGAAAAAAAAAGGTCTGCTGACATTTCACATTATGTATTGAAGTATTCATACGAGGTGAAATGCTTAATGAGAGGCAAGAACAAGGAAAGTTCACTAATGCACTATTTTTCTGTGTTCAGTGAGCGGTGCTTTGCCAAAATGTGACGCTTCTTGAGAGGGATATTCCACCATAACTACTGATGCTTTCCTGGCTATGTTGAGTGACTTTAGGTTGTGGACTGGGGACATCTACCCCTGCCAGCAAGGGAATAGTGCTTGTGTTTTGTTGATTGTACTTTGCGGACTGCTTTAAAGGCACAGTATGTAGTTTCCATATTGAAACCAACTGAAGACTTTCCACAGCCCCTCTCTTCCAAACACGAAGGAGTCTCTACGGTGGCCGTAAGATGTCATATCTTTGATACTCCCGAACGCGATGTCTAATAGCAGCTTTAGAGCTAGTGATGTCAAGTGGTAAGATTAATTTTAATGATAAATTTAGGAAATGTAATATGTAAAATGATTATAGCTACAATGCAGACAGAACATTTTCTGCACTTCAGTAGTGCTATTATAAACGTTAGCCGTTTTCTGTACAAAGTAAACGCATCAAACTGCTTCACTGTAGACAGATAATGCAGGCAGGATACACATTTTTCACTAGTCAAGGTAAGCTTGCCATGCTCTGAAGAAGGCACTTCAGCCGATAACAGTTCACACAAGCTCATATTAGCTAAGCTTGCAAACTAGCGTGCAGCTACGAATCTCCCGTTCCACCTTAAATGCTGCAGTAGTGTTCAGCTCCGATACGCTACAATGTCCTACAGCACCATTTAAGGTGGAATGGGAGGAAAAACACTGCACACACGAATATGAAGCTAAGCTTAATCA
This sequence comes from Crenuchus spilurus, assembly GCA_036984385.1. NCBI lineage: Eukaryota > Metazoa > Chordata > Actinopteri > Characiformes > Crenuchidae > Crenuchus > Crenuchus spilurus. Next base: position 33,321 of record BRDA01009053.1, read on the forward strand.
TGTTTTCTTTGACGATTTAAGTTGTTTTTCTTCTTCTTGAGGTTTTATTGAGGTATATGTTTATTTCTTCTTCTCCTCCTGTTTTGTCAGCCTACAGTAAAAAAAGCTACAGCGCCATCGAATTTGAGTGGCCAATTCGTCATTACAACACAAATGGTTTTTGCCTTGTTTGTTCTTTTTGAACTACTGTAGAAACATGGCGATGCAACATGGCGGCCTCAGTCAGTGTTCGACCCGCGACCAATGTAGATATAAACAGCTTATTCTAAGGTAAAATAATCAAACGACTTTATAATGATTAGATGTGTTTTTAATCATTTTTATTAGTGATTATCTTAAATTCTGCTAAAAGATAACCCGAAATATTACATACTGTGCCTTTAAGGTGTCTTGGGTGGGAGAAAGCATTGATGCCAGAGGGAAACTATGACTCTCTCAAGTGGAACAGAGTAATAGCCATGCCACATTGGACCAGTTAACCTCTATAATGAACACACTTGCAAGAAGGGAAGTGTTAGGCATCACCATTCGGTCTCTTCACAAATCCCAGAATGCACCACACAACCGGCAACATCTGGTTCACCATTTTCTCTTGTTTACGTCTGTGCCAGCTACGCTACATACTGTTTACAACTTTATTTGGTAAGTAAATACTTGTGATATCTACTAGCTTTTGTAACTATATGCAGATAATATGTCTTTGGATATTAAACATCATATCTTGTGTCAACTTGTATTTTCAGTTTATGCAGTAGGTTTTTAGTGTAAACACGTTGTTGCAAGCTATCGTGTTGCATGCTATCAATTCAATGTAGGCCAGTGTGGCAAGCAAGATAGTGTAGCTTAGTATTGATAGCATGTTGAGCCGGATGTTGCTGGTTGCGCAGTGCATTCTGGGATTTGTGAAAGGGGCGAATTGTGCACTGTTACATATGCAAATTTCTACTATTAGGAAGGTGGTTGTAATATTTTGATATGACCGTATAAATGTCTTGCTTTTCATTACACCACACAAAATGATTTCAAAGCTGGTCTACACGTGGACTTGGGAGTGAATGGTATGTTTCAGACCTTTAACAATGTTTATATAATACAGGCTCTTTGATTTTAAGTACATTCAATATGTTGTGCAAGAATGGACTAGCTTACTGATTTAGGAAAAGCCTGGAGAGCCTGTTTCACTTGCGGTTCCATTTGCTTCATGGCTTGCATCGCATAGCGGCCTGTGTGAGTTTGAACAAGAACAGCAACATTACTAATTAAACTGGTAAGAAGTGACAAAAATATACCTCATCTTTCTTTTCTAAATATATAAAGGTTTTAATATCTTAAAATGAGCAGTTCATCCTGAAACCATATTTACCCACTTAGTCCAGATGTGGTCATTTCTATAAATGCACATCAAAACATCTCTCAGACCTTAATGAAGGTGTCCCATACTAGTTGATGTTTCAGACACAGTAAACATCAGTAGACTTGCTGTAAACTACAAAAGTTAATAAAACTCCAGTGCAAGTAACAGTAATACTGTGTACTAAACCATGTAAACTAGCCTGTGAGATCTTCATTAAGATCTGACTGTAGTTTCAGTGGGATCGGAGAAGTTTTGAAGAATTACAGAAATGGCTAAGAAGCAAAATTTCCAACTCGACTGATCAACTGTATCTGGGGTAAGTGAAAAACTGGGTAAATATGATTTCTGGGTAAACAATTCCTTTCATTCTTCCAAACCTGCAAATCCTGCTGCAGCCAAAGCCAGGCCCACAGCCACCGCGGTGCTGGCCTGAGAGAAAAAAAAAAGACAATATAGGTTGATTACATGCTTATTAATGGAGATGGAAATAGAGGCAATTTGCATAATTTGCACAGAATACATGACAGTTCCCATCACAGTTATGGGAAATTTAGCTCATGTCATTTTAATGGTGGTCTAGACTGTACAGATATAGCAGACACTCTTATCCAGAGTGATGTACAACAGTGCTTTGTTTACATTAAGAGAATAATCTCAGCTAGTATAGACAGATTAGAGTCCAAACTCTTCTTCAGTTCACTGTCAAAACTAAACCATCACTAATTCAAGGAAACTTGGTCATTCGCATCACATGTAGTACATGAGGTGGAACAAAATTACATGCCTAGAGAGAAGGAAAGATACACAATATAAGTGCATTACAATAAGTGTTTTAAACTAGTGCTGCTTAAGTGCTCCATAAAGAGATGCTCTTCAGTCTGTGTTTGAAGACTGTGAGAAACTCTGCTGTTTGAACAGTCAGTGGAAGTTTGTTCCACCACCTGGATGCTAGGACAGAGAAGAGTCTTGATGCCAGTCTTCCACGTCTTGAAGGATGTGGCGGGAATGCGACATCTGAAGAGCTTAATGCCTCTAAAAGCTACATTACAAAGTTAACATGATTTACACTGCCTGATGTGAATTGTTTTACATGGTTTTGATTAGACTCACTAGATTTACTGGTTAAAGATGTGAAGGGTCTATAATGGTTTTGGATAGTAAATAAACTTTTTATCGGTGATGCAGACATAGGGGCATCAACTTCCCATCAACACTAGTAAAGAGACTAGTAAAGGGTTTTTCTGAAATGGAGCATTTTGATCAAAACAACAGAGTGACTTTGTTTTAATGAGTGTTTTATACAGAAAAATTGTTGGGAGTCCCCCTTTAAGTCATTCAGTCTTGTATATTTAGCTGTTTCCTGATTAAAATCATCAGATCACTGAAACCCTCCATTAGGTACACAGTAATCATTCAAACACATAATGGGGGAGAATTAGCAGTATTTGACCTTGGACACTAATGATTAAAATCACTGCAACAGTTAAAAGTGCAGCACAAATCAAGACAGAGGACAAAATTATTCATTTAACATTTTCTCCAGAAGTAAACTAATTCAACCTAAAGTCAGACTTTTAGACAGAAATATGTTTAGCTTTAGCTAGCTTTAATTAGGGATCATTCATAGATTATTTACTCACAGTTATTCATTCAGAGCTGTTAAACGACTGTGTGCGCGCTATTTAACAGCTTTGAGTGAATGATCTCTGGATGATCTTTTAGCTTTAGCTAATGCTAAAGCTAATTCTAAAAGCTGTTTGATAAGAGTACTGTAGAAGGAAGTCTGCCTACCATATTCTCCACTCGTATCCTCTGCTCTCCACGTCCTGAAGCATTAATATTATCTTAATAATCAGATTAATTCCATGACCTGCTGGTTTATTTTCGCTTCAGGATGTTTTAGTGCACCACGCTGCCGGAAAGCAGAACGTCATGTCGCAAAAAGGTACGAGGCGAACGTTTACGGCAGTCGTGAAACTCTGACTCTGAAGTAAACAATGATTATATTCTAGGTTTATTAACGTTATTTCGTGAGGTTTAGAGTACATAACCTACATACTATATTATTATTATTATTATTATTATTATTATTATTATTATTATTATTATTATTATTATTATAGACCTCTTACAGTATTACTGTAGCTGTTTTATTATAACTCTTTTACAGTAAAAACATTCAGCTAACAGGTAACACAACAAAAATACTTCTAAACTTTAAACTCTTTACAACTATTTTCTTTCTATAAAAACCTACATTAGGATATACCAGTAAAATTCAAAAGTTTGGACACACCTGGACATTCAGTGTTTTTCTTTATTTAAAAATTGTTTACATTATAGATTAATACTAACGTCATCCAAACGATGAAGAAATACATATGTAATTATTTAGTAAACAAACAAGTGTTAAACAAACCAGAATATGTTTATATTTTACATTCTTCAAAGTAGGCACCTCTTGCTTAGATGCCAGCTTTCTTGGCATTTTCTCAGTCAGCTTTATGAGGTAGTCACCTGGAATGGCTTTCAGTTAACAGCTGTGCCTTCATGACTTCCATTTCTTGCCGTCTTAATGTGTTTGAGACATCAGTTGTGTGTCTACTTTGAAGAATCTAAAATCTAAAACATATTTTGGTTTGTTTAACATTTTTAAGTTTACTACATGATTCCTTATGTATTCATTCATAGTCTGGATGACTTCAGAGTTAATTCAATGTAGGAAAAAATAAAAACATTGAATGAGAAGGTGTGTCCATACTTTTAACGGGCAATGTATCCCAGTCATCAAACTTCTGTTCTAAACAAAAACTGAAGTTTATGCAATAGATTAATACTTTTCAGTGCTGCACAGAACAATATTCTTTACTAACAGGTTTTTTGAGAACCACAATCTTAAATGGTTGAAATTGTTGCATACAAAACCAGGAGAATGCTCATGCTCTAAATAGAACCTTTTTTGAAAATGACTTTCAATATTGCACCAAAAACTGTTCCATCGTCCAGCTTTTATCAACAGTAGAACACTTATTTTATGTTAAAGAGAAGCATTTTTAAAAAAGGTTCTATTACAATTTGTAACAGAGATAAAATATGTAAGCATGCAAACAAATGTTAAATACATTGAGTTGGTTTTAGGTATAACCATTGTCTTTTACAAAACATTGAAGTCTCCCTCTTTTTTTTAAGGGTGTATAAAAATGTCTGTGACTGACTCAAAGCCTGTTTGGAGAACACAGGGTTCTTCCCACAGGACTGAATGTCTCAGTGGAAACCCAGCGGCTGGATGAAGGTTCTAATTACCCTTTCCTTCATTTGCATAATTACAATGTGTTTTTTTCTATTTTGTGTTTTTTTTCTTCATTTTTGCACATATGAGGATAGAAATTGTAAATTGTAGTGGACCGTGTACAGACAGAGAAAGTCAGGTTTAATGATAAATCTGTCCTCTGTGAGCCAGGCTGGCTGGCTGGAGTTTGAAAAGGTTTTTTTTTTAAACTGTGTGCAGAAATGAGAGTTTTTGCCCCTAAATCATATGGAATTACAGTGTCGGGTGCGCGTGGTGAGCCTCGGCACAAAAAGCCCAGAGGAAGCAGCTATTTCTGTTGGTTTTATTAAACCAACCAAGCAATTTAATTCTTTTGTTCAGGAGAGTTCTACTTCATTGATTAACAAAAGCAGGGATATAATTTTTTCAGCCTTTTTCAAAAGCCTGAAATGTCAAGCCTTTTAAAGCAGATTATTCTGCCTGTGTGCAGTGAATGCAGCCAGAGTAACCTTTTGTCTACAATTAAATATTCCAGCATAAATATAAAAGAAAATCAGAGATGGGGAAGATTGACTCACGAGAGATTGGCGAGGTAGATCCTCGCACTGATAGTGCAAACAGCTTGCTTCTAATTAAATATGCCACCGAGTCTCTAAGCATTTGCTTTCTGCCGCAGAGAGAGGAAGCAGCCTAAGAATGTGAGGAAGAAATATCACCACCATCTCTGTGGCCACCACAGCCTTTCCTTTGGGCATCTAAAGGTATTTGAGGAGCTTTTTTTTTGGTGTGTGTCGGGGGGGGGTGTTTACTTTGGAATGGATAATTATTTGTTTTTAATATCAATGGCTGTGCCTTGAGGGGATATGAATATGAACAGAGGACAGGAATGAAAAGTTGTGGCTTTGTTTATGATGCAGACTCTGATCATTCAGCACTATAATGTGGCGCTGTTGTGTCATTATGAGCACTCTGCATGCATGAACTTGTCTTTAAAAGCTTTATGCTCTGCTTGCCACTTCATCTGCCACTTTTCTCGCTGCTTTTGAGGACTGCCTGTATTGATCTGCCTTGGCTGCTGACGCTGAGCGCCCGTGTTAGTCACTGTAGGTGGAACGTGACATTACACACAGTCACAGCTTACTAATCAGAGCTGATTGGTTACGCAAATTATGGTTAAGTTCTGAAATTTCAGCTTTTTTGCAATGACATGTGAGATCTGTGTATGTTAATTAGCCAAAGTTTGAGAGTTGAAGAATAATTGAAGTGTTATGATCACAGTTATTAAAAAAACATTATTTTTACGATATTGATTATGTTGTGAATAAGCTATTTTGCTTCATCATAATAGGCGGCTATTATGTGTGTTAAGATGTAGTTTCATATGAAAGCAGATGTAACGTGATATCAGCAGAATTATATACATACATACATACTTATATATATATATATATATATATATATATATATATATACACACACACACATATACATATATAAAATCAGTGTCTTACATTATGTTCTTGCTTTTGTATTGTAACTACAAAAATGAGCTTTTTACAGTAAATTTAAGCCATTTCAACTACTTAAGTTGGTTTATTTAAGACGTAATCACCATGAACACTGATAATTGTGCTTTATTTTGTGACAAACAGACTCTTTATTATTCTATCCTGAAAATAATTTTTATAAAATAACTATTTATAAATATTTTAAGGTCCTTTTCCTGTTGTTGTTTCTGTTTGAGTTTGATGGTTGTTTGCTGTTACAGTGTGCTGATAACTGAGGTAATGAATGAAAACTGATAGTTCTTTGCATCTGAGAAAGTGAAATATTAATCTACAGCACAGTAATGTTTTGAGTTTCTAAATGAAAATAATTAAACACATCTTCTACAGTTTTGTCCACTTACTCTTTATTTACTGAATTTAACACAGTGAAAGAAAATGTGACGTGCAATTTATTTAGTATGTTATTTATTTCCAATGTTTTAAAATCAGCAAAAAAGAAAATAAAACATACAAACAAAAGCACAGAACAGCAGCTTTTTGAGGACATTTTAGCTTATTTGATTATATTGTGTTTGTGTAGAAATATACTCTAAATGTAATATAGATATTGGTGTGTGCGTGTACACACACGCAACATTAAGACCACCGACAGGTGGTAACTTTCTCGTTAGGCTGCAGTGTCGGCGATAGACATTTGGTTGCCCTAAGCACAAACCCCTGATTGGGTGCCCTGTGTGTGTGGACTGTACCATGGGAGAAGTTGGCAGTGGAGACTTTTTATGGGGCCTCATGGGCACTTGGGGCCCCATGTGCAGTGCGTTATCCGAGTGGGCAGAGTGCTGGCCCTTTTAGGCTGACATATATTTTGCAGGAAGTGATTTGATTGAAGCAGGAAAAATGGGTAAGTGTAAGGATATGAGCGACTTGGATAAGTGCCCAATTTTTTTTTGTTGGCTGGACAGCTGGGTCAGGTTGTTTCATAAACAGCAATTCTTGTGGGGTGTTCCATGTATGCAGTGGTGGGTACCTACCTACTTAACCAGGTGACGGGGTTATGGCTGCCCAAGGCTTATTGCTGTGCTTGGGGGTGTATACAAGCCTTGAGCAACATGATAAATAGCTCTGAATGTTGACTTGGCCTCCAAATTTCCCAAATCTGATTAAGCATCTGTGGGATGTCTTGTGAAGTATGTCTTGACAAGTTAGAGCCATTTTATTTACACTTATTGTCCATTTTAGCTCCACTGAGCATACAGGTGCACTTTGTAGTTCTACAGTTACAGACTGTAGTCCATCTGTTTCTCTGTAGACTTTATTATCCTCATTTCACCTGTTCTTTGATGATCAGGACCCTTACAGAGCAGCTATTATTTGGGTGCACTGCAGACACTGATGTGGTGTTGTGTTAGTTGTGCTGCTGTTTTTATACACTGTGTTTCACTCACTTTTTACTCTGTTAGACACACCTACCATGTTGGTCCACCTTGTAGATGTAAAAATCAAAGACAGTAGCTCATCTGTTGCTGCAGTTTGTGTCAGTCTTCTACACTTTCATTGGTGGTCACAGGACACTGTTGGCTGGATGTCCACCAGAAGACATACACATCAGTGTCACTGCAGTGCTAAGAATGATCCATCACCCAAATAATAGCTGCTCTGTGGGGGGTCCTGTCCATTAAAGAACAGAGTGAAAGAGGCTAATAAAGTACACAGAGAAACAGATGGACTACAGTCTGTGATTGTAGAACTACAAAGTGTCCCTGTATGCTCAGTGGAGCTGAAACAATGAGTTTAGATACAGGATATGTGTATCTAATGAAGTGGCCAGTGAGTGCATGTATGCTTATATATAAACCACATTTCTAGAAAAGTTGGGACGCTTCCTCAAATGCAAAAAATCTAAAATCTGTAATTTATTTCACTTCAATTTTTATTTATCAAAAAAAAGATCTTCAGTGTTTTCAATGATGAGCTTAATTCCAGTTATTAAATATACACACGTTGATGCCTGCAATACACTCACAAAAGCTGGGACAGAGGCAAAATAAGTACAAAGTAAAAGTAACACTGTTCTGGAAGGTTCCACAATTAGTTTAACTGGTAACATGTGAAGTCATCAAGACTGAGTATAAAAGGATCATCCACTAAAGGTTTAGCCAACATGAATGGGTCATGTTCACCACTTTGGGTCAAATGTGATGAGAGAATTGTCAGTCAGTTCAAAGACAATGTTTCTCAGTCTTTCACTATGTACAGTTAATAATATGAAAAGACTCAGGGAGTCAGGGCAAGTCTGGGTATGTAAAAGTCAAAGGAGGAAACCACTGCTGAGTGTGTGTGTGAACATTGAGCCCTTAGACCGTGATGAACATAGCCACATAGGCTCAAGAGTACTTTAGAAAATAGCACAGTACACCACTGCACCATGAAATACAACCTGAAACTGTATTAAGCAAAGAGACACATCAGTGGACGTTATTGTTTGCCCAGGTTTTTCTACAATTCGATTTTCTTCTACTTTGGGGAAATTTTGTCCCAGTTATCGTTCATCCACCTGGTTTTCATCTGCGTGCCCAAGTGACTTGCTGCTAATTTCGTGAAAACAAAGCATCCACCCATGTGTTCATCACTTATCCACTTGTTTGTCATTCATTCTGGCTTTGTTTCTCATTATTTCTCATTTAAAACACTCAAAACAAACCTGTAAGAGTGACGTTAAATGTTAATTTATCCATTTCATTAGTTTTTTGTATTTATTTATCATTGTGTTCTGTATGTAAAACTATAGTTATTCTATATTAAATTAATTTTTGTTCATATTTTGAAGTGTCTGGAACAGATTAATTGGATTTACATGATTTCTTATGGGACATATTACTTCAGTTACTGTTTGTTTTTGTTATCATCAGACACTTTAGAACATTAATGTCAAGAACCGAGTTTTGTGCATTAGTCATCTGAATGGGCCAAAAGACACTGAAAATATTTTTTGTGGTATGACAAGTCCACATTTCAGCTTGTTTTTTTTTTTTTTAAAGTGGACTACTGCAACAGTAAAAAGTGCCAAAACGAGCACCTGTGATGGCATGAGGGTGCATCCGTGTTCAGAACATGGTTGATCAACATATATGAGATACCATTGATATAGAGATTTATTGGTATTTTGGAGATCCATTATGCTGTCATCAAGACAACTTCTTTTCCCATGAACTCATGGCTTCATACAGTGGCAGCCGTGGTCTGGAGGTTAGGGATCTGGTCTTGTCACCAGAAGGTTGCTGTTTCGATGCCCAGGCACGTCATGACTGAAGTGCCCTCCAGCAAGGCACCTAACCCCCAACTACTCCCCAGATGCTGTGGATAGGGCTGCCCACTACTTCAGACACATGTTCAAAAAGTTTAATCTAATCTACTCTAGAGTGTGTGCTTGACTGTCCTGCCCACAGTACAGACCTGTCTTCTATTGAAAATGTATGAAGCATAATGAAGATAGGAATCAGACAATGGTGACCACAGACTGTTGAGCAGCTCAAGTCTTGCATACAACAAAAAAGGGCAAAAAATTCACATGAAAACAGCAACAATTAGTATCTTCAATTTCCAAACAATTAAAAAATACAATTAAATGAGATGGTGATGTGGTGCCATGGTAGGAATGCCTCTTTCCCAGGTTTTATAGAGTTTTGCAGGCATCAGTTTCTAATTTTTTTTTTTCATATTAGCATGTTCGCTTTCATGTTTCCATGTACTCCACGTGTCTGCATGGGGTCTCCGGTTTCCTGCCACAGTCAAAAGACATGGAGGTCAGGTGGATTGGGTACACTAAATTGTTTGTCTGTGTGTGTGTGTGTGTGTGTGTGTGTGTGTGTGTATGGGCACGTGTATGCACCCAGTGATGGATTGGCGCCCTCTCCTGGGCTTTGTTGAATACTGTAATGGCCTGCCCTGTGCCCAGTGAGGGGGTAGGGGACTAACCGCGACCCTGATAAGGATTAAGCGTGTGTGATAATGGATGGAATGGATGGATAAAAATAATGTGATTGGCCAGGATAAGCACAATTATATAATATAATATAATTATAATATGGGTTATATCAAGGGCGTAACTTTGGGTCCAACATTGGGGGGGTTGAGCTGTCTGCATATTTATTTATTTATTAAATCATTTACTTTTCTAAAAGGATTCAGG
>BRDA01009062.1:9288-21092 GCA_036984385.1 Crenuchus spilurus
GAATATTTCTGGACAACATCTAGATTATATATATATTATTATTGCTCTTGCTGTGCCTTTGCTGCTGTGACAACTTGAATTTCCCCACTGTGGGAATGATGAATTATTGTTCAGATCGCAGGTTCAGATTCCTGTGCTTGTTTGTAGGACTTTAAAGTGATAGTTTTGTAGTCCATTACAAATCATTCACATGAATACAGTTTGAAGTGTTGCTACTTTTAAGGATAAAATACTTTCAAGCTGAGGATTTATTTCTGGTGTGACCTTTAACCTCACTCATAGTGTTGAGCCTTAAGCTAAATAAAGCTTTTTTTTTTTTTTTATCAAATGTCATATTTCCACAATTGTCCTTTTACCAAATGTCAAAATGTTGCTTCTTTATTTACACTGAAACTCACCTAAATAGATTTTTTCAGTGTTATTCATTTTACACTGTTCAACACAAAAGACAAACAATTTGAAACCCAAACTTGTCTTGGCTGTTTGACTATATCTAGGATAAGTGGAAAAATCTGAGAATAAAGACTTTGAATGAACCATTCTTATAACATTCAATTAAAGTGAAACTCAAGTGACTCCACTTATCAAATAAAGACACTACTGATCTTTTGTTAGGTTCTTTAGACCAACCTTACCTTTCTGTTTTATTTTTCATTTGTTTTACAGATGTGTGCACAGTAAATCTGCCAGTGTTAAATCAACACTATTAGAGTTAAATTAACAATGACAGTGTTACATTTTGACACCCTCAGTGTTAATTTAACTCTAATAGTGTTGATTTAACACTGACATATTTACTGTGTGACCTTTTGGCTATACTAATGGCAGACTTGTGACTCGGGCTTTGCCTGTGCATCATTCTCTTTATGCATTAAATAAAATGTGAATCTAAACATCCAGTCTCCCGACTCATCCTGCTAAATTTATTAAGAGTAGTTATCCCTGAATGAGTCATAACGTCCTCCCTATCCCTGTACACATTCAGAGTTAAACAACTAAGATGATCAAACACACAGACATGTTTATTATGATCAGTGTACAAAATCAATCAGCAGTTTCACTTTAAATGTATCACATATCAAGCTAATAATGATAATTATAAAGTCATCTGTGTTAATAGAAACTTGTCTCTTGGATGGATTATATGTTAATATACTTTGACACCAAAAGTGATAGAAAATGCAAATACAATCTTAAAGAGATTAAAGAGTTGTTCAGGTACACAAGGCTTGATCTCCTCCTGCCAACAGTAAATGTGAGAGTAATGTTTTTGTTATAATCTGTGATTGTGCTAATATACATAATAATAAAGTCTTCAGTATCATCTATAAATCTCACTTTACCCCTAAAACAACATATTAACTCACATAAACGTCTGAAGTAAAGAATAATATCTGATGATCTTCATCTAACACATTCTCCTCATCATCAGTCTCACATAAAGAGAAAAGAAAAACTCAGTTTGTACTACAGAAATTGATATTTTGCTTTTGTTAAGGCTTCATAGCAATAAAACATCTGTTTATAGGTGATTATTTAAATGGGCTGAGAAAAGACTTCACTGCCTGAGATTAGAGACGACGTCTACATCAGTACAAGAACCTGCAAGAATTCAGAAGTGAGAGAGCTTTGTCAACAGATGTACCTCTAATAATAATAATAATAATAATAATAATAATATAAAGCTTACCAGCGATTAACTTGGCACCAGGATCCGTCCTGTAACAACAAATGAATAATTATAAATTAAGTAAACACATTAATACTTTAGATGAGGTGTCATGCTCTCTAATGTTCACTGACCTGATGATTTCTTCTTGTAGTAGATGAATCCAGCAGCTGATAAAACGATGCCCAGAACCAGCCCTGAAGCTCCAATAGCAATCTTGTTCCTTTCAGACTCAGGAAGAGAAGAATCTGTGGGACAGAAAAACAAACTGTATTAATTTATTGAATATTAATATTAATTAATAAATAAATAAATTATTGTTTTATTCATTTATTAATTAATTAAAGAAACTTCTACTAAATGTGTACATTTACTAATATCAGAAACTTGCATGATCAGCAACACATTTTGATGATAATCTGACTGTCTTGCCATTTAATACCATTTAAAGCTTGTTTGACTTTTCATCTTGTATCTAAATAGTCCAGGTACATCAAACACTTTAATAGGAACACAGACTAATAGCTTTGACCTCTAAACAACCACACGTCTTTGTTGCATGGACTCAGATGATGTTGGAAACATTTAGTGGAGATTCTGGTAAATGTTTACATGACAATTCATGCTGATTTTTTTAAAGATGTTCCATTGTAGCTATGAAGTGATGCACATGGTCAAGAACAATACTCAAATAGACAGCAACATTTAAACATTGACTGATTGAAACAGACCCTAAGTGTACCAAGACAACATTCTCCTCAGCATTACACCTGAAGTAGGTGTGTAGGTGTTCCTAATGAAGTGCTCAGTGAGTGTAGGACTTTAGCTGATAATGTAAATACATCTATTAGACAAAGAAATCTGATTTGAATCAGTTCTGGTTTTTCTTTGCAAATTTCATGAAAATCTGTTGAAGTCTCCAGAGATGACAGATGGTAGAAATGTTCTGTGCTATGAATGATATAATAAGCACTAAAAGGGAATAGTTTTTAATTAGGTTAATGGTGTAAAAGGCCATATGAGATGTCCTCAGCCTCTTAAATATGTGATTTTGACTAATGACACAGTTTCATTTGAGAAAATATTATTTATGTACCCTGATCAAAAAAATAAAGGGAACACTTAAACAACACAATGTAACTCCAAGTCAACCACACTTCTGTGAAACCAACCTGTCCAGATAGGAAGCAACACTGATTGTGAATCAGTTTTACCTGCTGTTGTGCAAATGGAACAGACAACAGGTAGAAATGAGAGGCAATTAGCAAGACAACCCTTATTCAGGAGTGGTTCTGCAGGTGGTGACCACAGACCTTTTCTCTGTTCTCATCCTTTCTGGCTGATGTTTTGGTCACTTTTGCATTTTGTCAGTTCTCTCACCATAGAGGTAGCATGAAGCGATGTCTACAACCCACAGAAGTTGCTCAGGTAATGCAACTCATCCAGGATGGGCACATCAATGTGAGCTGTGGCAAGATTTGCTGTGTCTGTCAGCACAGTGTCCAGAGCATGGAGCAGATACCAGGAGACAGGCCTGTACACCAGGAGACATGGAGGGGGGCGTAGGAAGGCAACAACCCAGCAGCAGGACCGCTACATCCTCCTTTGTGCAAGGAGGAACAGGAGGAGCAGTGCCACGGCCCTGCAAAATGACCTCCAGTAAGCCACTAATATCCATGTTTCTGCTCAAACTGTCAGAAACAGACTCCATGAGGGTGGTATGAGATTTTGAGTATGATTCCAAATCCAGGCCTCCAAGGGGTAATCATTTTGATTTACATTTATCATTTTTATGTTATTTTGTTCTCAACGCATTCCACTATGTAATAAATAAAGATTTTCAACTGGAATATTTTATTAATTGAGATCTAGGATGTGTTATTTTAGTGTTCCCTTTATTTTTTTGAGCAGTGTATATTGAAGAGGCAGATCTATTTCCACACAGACATACTTGAATGTTATCTATTCTCACCCCAGACTATGACGATGGGCTCCTTTGAGCTGACATGCTCCACCACACAGGAGATCTTCTCTCCAGATTTGGGGGTGTACTCCAGGTGAGAGTGGATCTGGTAGTACCAGTCTCCTTCAGCCATCTCCTCAGTGGAGGTCACATCACCAGTCACCCTTTTACCATCTCTTAACCAGTATATGTTGATGTTACGTGGGTAGAAGTCATATGCACTGCACATCAGCATGGCTGGATGACCACCACTGGCCTGCTCTTCTGACATGAGCTTGACTGTCGGCTTCACTACAAACAAAATTAAATAGAAGAAGAATTTTAAAATAATAAACCACATTTATTGCCCACCGTGTACACACAGAGGAATAATAATCTAAAAGTGAAGAACATCAGCAGTTTAAAGGATGAGGATTCCACTTGTGCTCATCAAAAGTAAAGATCAGTTTACCTAAACAAATCTAAAGACTTCAGAATGTGTAAGGCACCAAATTCATAATGAACAACTTGAGATAGTCAAGCTAGTGACTCAAAAACATAATTTATAAAGTCTGTGTAAACTGATAAAACATAATTACAATAAAGAAAACGTGTGGTCAGCCTCATCTACGAGTGTGTGCTTCTGTTCATCTCCACAGACATGATGTTCAGATATCATTATTCAAAAGAGGACCTAAATCCACCTTAACACTAACTTAATAAAACTGAACTCTGCAAATTAATAATCTGATTACTGCCTGGATCTCATTATGATCAGTATTTAAGTTTACTGTTCTATTGAAAAAGTTTGGAAATTTGTGTAATTTACCTTTGATTGTTCAGTCAAGTGTGCACATACAGATCTTGACTTAATTGTTAAAGTTTCAGGATTATTACATGAGTTTGTTTTATAGCACACACTTTAAAATGATCTGTTAATTGAAAGTAGCTACACCTTAACATTTCCTTCACAAAGAGGGTGAATAGGGGGGCAAAAGTTCACACATAATGAAGTCACGCTTCATACATCCCAGAAGCCTCTCAGAACGTAACACAAGTTCCCTCCATTGTTCACTATATTAGATGCCTTTTTCACCAACAAGCAGTATGCATGTTTTACCAGTACAGTTCAACGAGAAGAGGATAAATGCTAAAGAGTTTCTTTCTATTTTTTAATAGGGAGGTTTTAATTGAAACTGTCACCGCTGACTTGCTCTCTGGCATCTAGACTTTCACGTTCCCCTTAATCTGTCAGGGGTAGTTCACACTTGTAAAGTTACCTTTTAAATAAAGTTGAAAACAACACTAGTTTACATTATATTACCATTTATATGCAAACAAACATAAATGTGGAACACTTATTAAACACTAATACAACTGGTTAAAAACTTTTTATCTGTTTTTAAACCTGATTTCCTGAGTCAGGGTTGAAACAATTAGATTTAACTGAAGTCCGAATATTGCTCAACAACCAGAGTGTAGTGTAAATAAATACTCTGACTGGTGGAGAAATTGTTCATTGTGATACTTATTAGCACATTAAATGACTGCATCAAAAGGACTAATCAGTAACAGTTGTTAGCATTTAAAAGTTTATATTAACTTTAAATGATTATAGTAATGAATTTAAAGTACATTAATCTTAATTTAAAATGTATTATATTTTGAATTTGATGTTTAAAATGTGCTGGCAGTTTTAAACATGAATTAAGAAAATTATTAAATCAAAAGTATTTTGTTTGGAATATTAAAATGTCTTTTTTTTTAAAAAAAACTTACAAAGAGCTTCAGTTAAAATCATGTTTAATATCTGATTCTAAACTCAAGGTCTCTTATTTTAGACACATAATGATCTAGTTTATTAGGAAAGACAATTATGCTACATCAGTTCAAAGTAGAGGAGTAAGAGGTCCAGCAACATAGACGGATATAATCAGAGAAATCATGAAGAAGATGGCGGATGTCTGTCTGGATTATAGTGTAGCTAATAGACTATGTGTTGAGTACATAAGCTAGGGTGACCAGACGTCCTCTTTTACCCGGACATGTCCTCTTTTTGAGACTTAAAAAACACGTCCAGGTGGAATTTCACGAACGTCCGGGATTTTGTTTTACTCGACAAGCGTTTCGTTCACAAACTAGTCTCACCCCGGTCACGCCATCTGCACTTCATGAAAACACAGTCGCGCTATCTACACTAAGATTTGTACTGCGCGTCTACAGCCTAAATTACGGTAGTCTGTTAAAGAGCGCAGCAGAGCCTGCTCACGTTTTTAAAACAGTTATACAAACACTAAAAGAAACGTATTTACAGCTTAATAAACATTATTTACGTAGGACTGAATCTTGAAGAACAATATGTCCTTTATCAATATTATAAGTGTCGTTTTTACTGTAAGAATTTTAAGTAATGTAAAATCATATAACACCAGTATATTCTTAAAGAACATGCTTTTAACAGTTTATTATTTTTAATAAAATGTAATGTATTAATATTTAATTTTCTAATTTTATTATTTTATTTTATAATAAACCTCATAGTTATTAATACAGTAGTATATTATTAATAGTAACTAGTAATTGTTACAAAAATATAGATAATAATTTGTCAATATTTAATAATAATAATAATAATAATAATAATAATACAATTTATGTTCAAGCAAAAAAAAAAAAACCCTGCTGAGGTGTCCTCTTTTTCGTCATCTTAGATCTGGTCACCCTAACATAAGCTTCAATACATTTTCAATGCTTGTATCATAGCTACAATGTTGTCTACTGTATTGATTTTGTGATTGTGAGAATTTGCACCCAAAGCGCCAAAAACTTGTCATGGTGCAGGATAGTATGTGTTGGCGCACCCAATCACAATATTAGATGTTCATTGTGAGAATGGAAGTGAGCCAATCGCGTCGTCGGATGAAACTGGAGCTGCATCAGTTATGGCGCTCTTCTCCATTGTGTGATGACGACACAGTCAAACGCTCACTGACGTGCGAAAAATCGGTAAAGTCACCTCATCAAAGTATGTTTTTAATTTTGAGCTTAAATTGTCGCATACATTATGTTGTCTTCAGTCACACAAACACATTTCATCATCTTGTGACATTACGTTATACAGCAGCTTCATTAAGCACAGATCGCTAATGCTAATGTTCTTTAGCTAATATTAGTTTAGTGAGCTTTTCTCTGATTATATTTCATATCAAGTTATAAACATGACTGCTAGTGTTAGCTATTAAATGGAATTTAGTGTGCGTCTCAGTTTTCCAGTTATTTTATTATCCATTACTGTTTATTATAAATATTGCTGATTTATTTTTGTCTTGTCATTAGTCTTATTTTAAAGCTCTATCAAACAGATGTAAAACACTTTGAATGTCAGCTTGATTGGCCAAATAAATGATAACATTAACTAGCCACCTTAGATTGTGTAATGTAAACAATGTTAAAATTACACACTGTGTGTAATATTACTCTGCAGGGTAACAGTATTATTGTGGTGGAAACAGGCAAAAGTTGACGTGTTATGTGTTTATGTGCTGCTTTGTCACACTACTCTATATATCAACTTATTAGATATTTCAACACTATCTGAATGTAACAACAGTAAGTATAAACAGCGGGAGTTTTACAGTCTCTATCAGAAGGTAAATTATAGCAAAATTAATACTTGTTAATTTCTGCAGTTATTAGCATGCATGTCACCTGATGAGAAATGTATGGAGTCCGTCAAGTATGTAACCTCTCACCATATTTATTCACCATCTTAGGAGAACAAGTGCTGAGAAAAGCACTAGAGGGATTTATGGGATGGGAGGTTTCAAAATTGGTGGAAGGACTATTAACAATCTCAGATATGCAGATGACATCGTCTTATTGGCCACATCAAAAGAACAACTAGAAGAGCTGGTGAGTTGCACTGAGAAGGCTGCAAAGGAATATAACATGCAGATCAATGCAGCTAAAACAAATGTGATGACGAACACTGAAGATATACTGAAGATCACAGTCGAAGGAAGACTTCTGGAACAAGTAGACTCTTTCACATATTTGGGATGCAGAGTCACAAAAGCTGCAGACTGTGCCAGTGAAGTGAAGACAAGAATGGCCATGGGCATGGTGGTGATGGTCAAATTGACAAAGATGTGGAAAAGCAAGTCAGTTAGCACCAACACCAAACTAAGACTGATGAAAGCCTTAGTCTGGCCAGTAGCTACATATGGATGTGAAGCCTGGACACTGAAGAAAGAGGAAGAAAGACGTATTCAGGCTTTTGAGAACAAGTGCATCAGGAAGTTGCTGAAGATCTCATGGATGAAGATGATGACCACTGAGCAAGTATATGAGATGCTAGAACTCAAAAGGAGTTACTGATGCACGTTAAATCCCGCAAATTACGTTACTTCGGTCATGTGATGAGGCAGCACATGAGAGCATTGAAGGAAGTGTTATGACTGGACTTGTGGAGGGAGTCCAAAGATGTGGAAGACCAAGAACAACCTGGATGGATAACATCAAGACATGGACTGGATTATCAGGTGCTAGCCTGCTACAAGCAACCAGAGACAGATGGCATTGGAGAGAAGTGACTCGTCTGTGCAGCCTACCATCGCGAAGCAATGACGACGTGTGACATGACATGACATGTAATAATTTGTGTTAATTATTTTGTATTTGTTACATCATAAAATTAATTTTTGTTTCTCCTTTCAGTTCAATAAATCACGTTTTGGTGGGTCACAGTCTGCCTCACTGAAGCCCAGTTTAGTGGCTAGAAGCCCCAGCCATTCTCCTCCTCCTTCCTTCATGGAGACCTTCAGCCCTGTGAGCACACCATCTACACCCACTTTGAGGTCCACATGCCCCATATATACACCCTTTTTTAGGACCCCCAGCCCTGTAAGTACAGCCTCTTTGAGGACTCCCAGCCCTATTTCATCTTCTGTAAGGATTTCCTGCCCTTCTGTGATCACAGACACTACAGTGTCCTCTGTGAGTACAACATCTCTTCATTAGTCTGGCTCTGGTATAAGTCATCTTTAGCATACCGTACACTAATTCTTATTTTTTTTGTTTTCTCCTAATTAGGATGAGCATGAAGGAATACTGCCAGGTATTGCTGGGGCTACAGCTTCAGGTT
The DNA here is from genome assembly GCA_036984385.1 of Crenuchus spilurus. Taxonomy (NCBI): domain Eukaryota; kingdom Metazoa; phylum Chordata; class Actinopteri; order Characiformes; family Crenuchidae; genus Crenuchus; species Crenuchus spilurus. Next base: position 18,043 of record BRDA01009062.1, read on the forward strand.
GCCAGGTGAGATGAGTAAGACCATCCCTGTGCAAGGCCAGAGGTGGATTGTCAACACTCTCTGTCACTCTGGCAAACTGTGACCAGATCTGAAGCTGTGGTATGAGCCCCCTGTCCAAGCTCTCATTTACCACCAGACACCAACACCAGACTGCTTCTTCACTTATCGGTTGATGGTGTGGATGCCTTACCACCTGTGGAAGGTTAGAGTATCCTGCCCTGTTTGTGGGAAGCAGTTGACAGGTTGTGGTGTCCACAAGAGGGCTCGGAAGGTCCTGGACATCGACAGGTATTACCACCAGTCACTGGTGTCCACTAGTCAGACTGTCTGGGATCATCTAGACCTGCCACACCACAACATGTTCCGTCTGATCCTGACACACAAGTAAGTAAATCAGGTTTGAAAAGATAGTAACTGTGAAGGCTTAAAACCTCTGAAATTTCCCTCCATTGAACACAGAACTAATCACCACAGTAATGAACATTTTAGATATGTTTGTGACATTCGTGTTATTCAGCTGCTTTGGGAACGGACTCTTGGCAACAGTCCAGCAAGACTGATGAAGCAGCTCAAGGAGAATCACGGAGAGGAATGGCTGACCTGGTTAGCACACTATCTTGGAGAGTGTGCTGACTTTGTTGATTGGCCGAGCCTCTTCCCAGTGGTCTGCCAGGAGCCCCCAGAGCCCATCGACATCCCCAGCAGTCACTGGCTGCTGTCTGTGTACGGCAGGGACAACCTCTGCCGAATGGACCATATCAAGGCCAACATCCAGTGGACGGATTCAACCAAAAGGTAATAATCTGTGTAATGTATTTCCTTTTTGTGAAGTTTATATTGTAATTGTTAGGGGTGTAAAAAATAACCGATTTGAATCGGAAGACCGATTTTGACTTAAACAATGTGAGTGCATCGGTACATGGACCCCTGAATCAGTCTATTTGTAAAATGAACCGGCCGATAGCCCGATTCAAGAGCTGTCAATCAGTTTGGTGTTACTGATATGCTGCTGCTGCCTAAAGTTTGGTCTTTAAATGAAGAACAGAGAACATTTGGTGAGATGACATGAGGAAAGTGGCGATCAGGACACTAGGACAAACACAGAAAACCAGGACTTCTTCCAGCCACAACTCGACCACAACTCAGGTAGAGTCAAAGTAATAACGGCTTCAATAACCCGGTTCATTGTCAAAGACTTAAGACCATGCTGTGTGGTGGAGAATGAGGGCTTTGGGGACTTGTTTAAAAAATTGGAGCCCTGGTACCACATCCCAACGCCACAGTATTTTACTGTTTCTGAATTCACATGTCAAATACAGTGGTAACCCTACTTACGAGTTTAATCGGTGCAGGAGCCGAGCTCGTTAGCTGGTTTGCTCGTTAGCTGAATGCATTTTCCCCATAAGAATACATGTAAAACTGATTAATCCGTGTCAGCCGGCCAATATACAGTATACTTTAATATGCTAAATAATGTGTTTATATGGGGTTTTAAAAACATAAATGTGACGACGATGACGCTCGTGTAGGCTGGTGGCTAAGGAGGACAGGAGGACGGGCGTACGTGTATGGCATGGTTACACTTATCATATGAAAAGTAAAAGTAAAATGTATCTAACTTTCTTGTTCACTACCTTTTGCTGTCTTAGCGTCGCTTTCAACAGGCACTTTCACTGAACAGCGGTCAAAGGTATTGACTGACCTCTTCTTCTACGCTAGCATCTAGGGGATGCTACGACCGCAGCGCCCCTAGCGGTTGGCATACTTGAAGAAATTTACTGAGTAATTAAATATAAAGCTACTTGTTACTTGGAATTTTATTCGTTACTTGAAACAAAAATATTCTGAGATCTCAACTCGTTACCTGGAATACTCGTTAGTAGGGTTACCACTGTACAACTATACTAGTTCTCTAGTATTTCATTAATCTATCTGAAAGCAAGCAAAACACATTTTCAATATTAACTTATGTTGAATCATAAATTATCCAGTTTAAACAAGTAACTCGTATTATTTGCTATCCGATTATATTGAACCGAATCGTATCAAAATCCTCCTCAATCGAATCAAATCAAATCGGTCCAATTTAAAATAAATTGTTTCTGAATCGAGATACATATTGGATCATCATTTATTGGACATATGACCCCTAGTAATTGTCAGTGGTAACATGACATGCAGTTATTATAAATGTGTGATGTAATAATTTCACATACACTTATTAATGTATACAAATGCATAATCTTAAACATTTGTTATCAAATTCCAGATCACAAAAAGCTGCCTGGGCGTGGCAGAGGATCAGCTCTCTGTGTGACCTGCATTGGGAATGAGGTTGGCCAGATCCTGAACAGTGTCCTGTCAATGATGGAGGGGCCAGGACTGAACAGGATGGTGTCAGGTGTGATTTCGCGGTACCGTCAGGCAGCTGTTCCACCTCCAGTGCTGCTGTATGTCGACTGTGACTGCTGCGTCAGTGAGGGGACGAGCTGCTGGACGAGTTGGGCCAGTACTGCTGCAGGATGATGCGTGGTAAGGAGGAGATCAGCCTGATTGAGCAGCTGCTGCAGGAACTAGGCAGGGCATGGAGCACATTTGTCGTGTGCAGAAACACCATGTGAAGTGCATCCAGGATGTGCCAGGTGTGCAGCTGTACACAGAAGTAGACACCACCACCAAGGGGGGCATCATCCTGGCCAGGCACCGCTGCAGCCGAGGGTCCACATCACTGGAGTCTTTTCACTGCCACCTGAACAGGTTCATTCCAGGTTGGTGTCTCTTATGTGTGATATTTTAAATGATTTATGTGTTTATTAACAAAAAATTCAGTTTGAAAGGAGACATGTTTTAATGACAAATATGATTTGTTTCCCCAGGAAACTTTACCTCCTAGAAGGCCTGAACAGGTGGAAACAGGATCAGGGGGCTGCAGCGGTGACCACAAAGCAGTCATTGCTCCTCACTTACTCTGGGGATGTGGCCACTGTGTCAACACCAACAGCCTGTTACAAACCGGATTCCAAAAAAGTTGGGACACTAAACAAATTGTG
>BRDA01009063.1:8534-20446 GCA_036984385.1 Crenuchus spilurus
GTACATCAGGAAGTTGCTGAAGATCTCATGGATGAAGATGATGACCACTGAGCAAGTCTATGAGATGCTAGAACTCGAAAGGAGTTACTGATGCATGTTAAATCCCTCAAGTTCTGTTACTTTGGTCATGTGATCAGGCAGCACATGAGAGCATTGAAGGAAGTGTTATGACTGGACTTGTGGAGGGAGTCAGAAGACATGGAAGACCAAGAATAACCTGGATGGATAATATCAAGACATGGACTGGATTATCAGGTGCTAACCTGCTACAAGCAACCAGAGACAGATGGCATTGGAGAGAAGTGACTCGTCTGTGCAGCCTACCATCGCGAAGCGATGACGGCATATGACATGACATGATATGTTTCATTTTTCATTTTTGAATTTTTCAGTGTATAAAGGGGAAATGTGCAATCCATTATCATTATTTTAGGTGGTTAGGTTAAATAAATCACAAACACATTTAACTGGAGCCATAAGATACACACATACAGCCTCCGTTTCATTTTAAATACAGTCATATAACGAAAGGAAGAGGAAAGGCACGTAAGCCCTGGTAGTCCACATTAAGTGCAAGTTAATGTTAACCAACAGGAACCAGTAAAAGAAATGAGGAAAGGCCAGCACACCGGAGAAACCCAACTCTTTCCCTCTTAATCTATCCTTTACCGTTAGTGACAGAAAGCTCAGAGGACAGACTTCTCTCATGTGTCTGTTTGTTATACTGGATATTTACGCAGATATAAATAATTTCTGGTTTTTAAGAGGATGTGAAGGGATTGCTGTTAATGTGTGTGTTTAGTCACGTTGATACCAAATTGTATTCACATACTACATTTTGTCATGTAAAAGTTAAATAAACGCGTTTTAGAAAAAGAAAAATGGGCCAACTTTCTTCCACAATATCTGATGTCATTGTGTTATTAAATGTAACAAAAAATAAAGACTATTGTTTTATTAAAATAAGAGTAAGCAGTCTAAAATAGCTCTAATTTAAAATAGTATAACTAAAAAATACAACTAAAATTAGATTAAATATTTTAAACATTTAATTTACTAAAACTAGACTAAAATGTTTTCGTCCACAAAAACTAAAACTAACAATAACTACACGACTAAAATTTGACTAAAACTAATATACATTTTAGTCAGAAGACTAAGACTAAATCAAAATCACCTGTCAAAATTAACACTGGTTTGTTTCAGAGGTCTTTGCACTCATCCAGGTCTTTCTGCAGAACACTGCTGAAGCAGAATCTCAGCAAGCATTGATGTTCATGGCTTCCAGTGAAGTTTCCAGAGTCTCTTAGATCTCCACACAAGTCCATCCAAAACTGAGACCTGGGGGTACATTAAATTAAAAATGGTTCTGTTCTTGTTCGTTTAATGGTGATTAAAGAAATGTCTCCCCCTTTGCATTTCTGCTCACATTAATATTGTATGACAGAAGTGTATGTTAAACAAAATATGTCTTCTTTTTCACATAGTCGAAAAATGTTTGTGTACCTTCTGTGACCAGACAATGGAAAATACAAATTTTGAAACAAAAAACATTTGCTTATGGTAAGTAATTTTGGGAGCAAACGCAACATGGCATGATAATTGGCAAAAAAGGAAAATGTTATAAAATCAATACTGGTCAGCTTTCACTGTACATTGCATCTATGTACCCACCTTCCTCTTCTGAAAAAAGACCACCATCATGACTCGATGTGTTGATTCCCTGTTGATGATCCGTAACTGTGGCTCTTTGATCCAGCATAATAGTCCGTATGCGCATGACTGACTGTATTGCCCATTCTCAGTCCCGAGGTCTGTTCTTAGTCTCATTGGTATCACACCAAGACTCTTGACACAGTTTATATAATTGAGAGCAAAAACAGAAGGATTATTGTTTGTTATTCCACAAACAAGCCACATCATTCTTCTTGAAAAGCCATCTATACATCATGAGAGCGCCAAGCCGAATGGTTTGTTTGTCGTAACCATCTACATGCCATATGTAATTGGCACCATAGAGTGATACGTGCGTCTTGTAAACCTGCGAGTCCTCAGGGCGATTCTTTGAGGATTCAGCTGTCTCAACAGTCTCATAACTCCTTAACACATAGCTTGTGTTTTTGTTTGAGAACTTGCCACATGGTACGATAGCCAAACAATTGCCCTGGTCCTCTCAGCTCTGTCAAAATGACATGTCTCACCTCAGAAAGTGGAGAGTAGTTGCGTCTTCTGTACAGTCCAGCTTCTTTTAAATGCATCTTCAGCGTATGCATACTAACTGAAACGTCGTGGTTAGTCCTGAGCATGTCCAGTATCACCTCAAATGTATGTCCTGACTCAAAATATTTGTGGATAGCGGTAGCTATGTCTGGATCACTAGTATGTTTTCAACAAACGTGCTATTGCTCTAACTTCCTGTTCAAAAGTGGCGTCGTCCAATCGGCGATTTTCCAGGTTTTCCCACAGGGTTTGTTTGTTAATGTAGTTGTGTTTTTGTAATTTGTAATTGTGCTTCGTTAATGTTGTTGTGGTTTGCACTTCAGGGCCACCGTACTGATGAGAACCAAAACAAACGATAACTGAAGCAATATTTCCAATTAGAAATAATGTAAATCTAATTAATCTGTTTCAGACACTCCAAAATATTCACAAAATCCATTTTATATAGAATAGCTATAGTTTTACATACAGAACACAATGAGAAATAAAAACAAAAGACTAATGAAATGGATAAATGAACATTTCACATCACTTTTATGGGTTTTCACTCTGTTTTAGAGTGTGACGGTGTGGTCCGGCAGGCAGCCTTTGTTTTGTACACCTGTTCTCAGGGTTCTCGGCCGCTATTTGTTTTCACACCGGTTGCATTGTGCACTGTCACTTTAGTGTGATGTGTTTTTGTTTGATTTGAGCATTATCAAAGAGAAACAAAGGCAAAATGATTGAGGAACATGTGGGTGGATGCTTGGCAAGTCTTGTAGGCACACAGATGAAAACCAGGCAGATGAATGATAACTGGGACAAAATTTCTTCCCAAAAGTTGACAATGACCAAATTGTACAATAACCAAGGGAATCAATAACTGAGGTTCCACTGTACTTTAGATTGTATTGTTGAAGTCCAAAAAATTTAGCAGAGGTCCTTGGCATTGTTTTAAAATTTCATGATGGTTCAATCAGTAGAAATCCTTCAAAGTAAGATTGCATTAACTTGCATTGAGAGTAAAGAAGCTTTAAGCTCTTTCCTGTAAAGTTACCGTTCACACAGATGACAAGATATTACAATGCTGTGCTGCTTGCATTATTTTGCTATAGTTGCTCAGTGTCACACCTTGCTCCCAGGTGAGGGTAGTTGTGTCCCCAAAAAGGTGTGGGAATTATTCTTACGACCAACAGATGACAAAACCGCAGTAGCACTTTAGTGCAAAGTTGTTTAATATAATAAGAAGAACAAAAAAAAACTATTTACAAAACAAATTAAAGTAAGGAATCCACAGTATCCTTGAAAAGTCAGAGTTTGAAGTTTGTATAAGCTTACTGCCTTCAACACAGTTCCGTCCATCTGATACCTTTCCTCTGTCTCCCCAAACTAGAACTAAACCCCTTAAATAGGCCAACACTGCCTATGTCCCATTGGATTAAACCAGTCATTCTTCCTGTAGGGGAGTAGGTTTTTCTGATATGGCTAAAACAAACAAATAAGTAACATTCAAATAACACTCCTACATTGTTATTGAATTCTAGACCCAACATAAGTCACAACACCATCCAAGAATATTACCATAAGCCAAAAAGAAAATCATTTCTTGGTATGAACCCTTCCAAAATCCCCCCTACAATGGTATGTCCCAACTGGGGCCTACTGAGCATGATTCAGTTTTACTCCGGCACTATAAAAGACAGCTAAAAAGTGATTTTCACCCCTTTGTCTTCCAGGAAGTAAAAGTGGGGCTAATGTGAGTATGGAAGATTTTATTGTCTGCTAGTAGTTAATGTAAAGTCCAGTATCATAATTTTAACTGTGAGCTGTCTTTTGTTCCAAGCTAGCTAAGAAACATGTATAATGAGATTAGCATTAGCTAATAGCATTAGCCTTGGCTAATTGCATTAGCATTATCTGAAAATGATTGAGGGAGTTGGTATGTACTGGTAAAACCACAGCAGGGACAGAACAGGACTGAGATCTATGTTATGTGTTCTGTCACACTCAGATTATGCTTTGATGCATTAACACTAAAAGCGTGGATCCTACGAAAATTTTCGTCAGGGGAAAATCCCCCGCTTGGCCCGCCACCCTGCTGGAGGATGATTAGCATCCTATTGATATGCTAATTACATGACAAACTCTCTAGGGCAAAGTGAGGGGAACCAGTTTCACAGAAAGACACTAAGAATACTATATTATATTTTACAATCAAACGAAGAACACAGAGAAAATGTATTTATTTATTCATTTTAGATGGTTTTCGAGATTTATTTATGCATTGCCGTTTTCAGGGCAAAGTGAGGGAAATATCTCCGAAAATCAGTCCAGATTCACAGAAAGACACTGAAAATACTATATTATATTTCAAAATGAAACGAAATAAATCAGAGAGAGTGTATTTATTTATTCATTTAGATCGTTTTTTTTGTGCATTGGTATCTTCAGGGCAAAGCCGCGAAAATACTCGTCACAAAACACAGCGCCAGTTTCCGTCTCCAGGGCAAAATGAGGGAAATATATCAAACTCTTGAATGCCAATGTGAGAGAGGCCTATAATGGGTTAAGATGCACATTTGCATATTGTAGCCTTTTGAGATCAGTATTGAAAAGATTGTGATAATATTTTACTAAACAATACATTGTGCAGACCTACATGACCTAGCATAGTGTTCTTCAAATCCGGACCTTGAATCCAGGTTCCGGTTCTGGATTGTGTAATTACAGGAAGTCAGTTTAACTCTTGAACATCCGCTTAGCACCAAACCTACCAGTAGCAGTGACCTGGACCAGAGAATGAAGTCAAGGTCCAGAGTTGTAGACTTGTAGAGTATTTGGTTTTCTTAATAAAAAGTGAGTGGCTTAGATTTTTGATCATTTTGAGTAGTTTAGGATGTACGCACCCTTAGTTTCCTCTGTTTCTAACAATGCCTAAACAGTTCTTCCTGTGATTATGTTGTAGAGCTGGAAAACCCTGACAGTGACATTGGTTTTTGTGGATGGCTCCTGGTGGCGTTGTCCATTCTCCTGACCCTCGCCACTCTGCCCATCTCCCTATGGATGTGCATCAAGGTAACCAGCTAATAAACCTCACTGTAGATTCTCAGAGATCCTGACATCCTCAATTACTTTACAGGCGCTGATGTTAGTTATCTCTGCTCATCAAACTACACCCTTTAGCATTAAGGTCCCAAAAAGCTCATCAGCCTCAGTGGTTCTTTAGAGAATCATTTTTGTAACTAGCCTGTGCGAGTATGAACTTACCGGAAGAACCTTTAAATTGCTGAAGTTGTACAGGTTCTCCATGCTTGCTAGCCTTCTTTCCCCAACATGTTTCTTTTTTAAGAGTTTATTTTGGTTGCCAGACATTTTGTTTACTGGAAATAAGTCACCACTGTGATATTGAAATCTTTTTTAGTTTCAGACCAGTAGAAATTGTATTTGGAAAATTATTTTTCCATTAGCTTACATTTAAAAGGATCCTTGTCCTGTAAGTTTACTAAGGCCAAATAAGTCGTGATACACCAAAATGAAGATTTTTGACTGAAAATGAAACATTTGTTCGAATACTGAACACAGTTCTTCGTTTCTATAAATGAATATTCAATTAAAAACTAAACTATTTCTCAAATTATTCTTGTAGTTAGTCAGGAGTGAATGTCTGTATGTTAATAAGCTGGTTTGACATCATTAGGTTTAATAACATGAGTTTATTTGATTATTCTGTTATATTTGTATATAAAACAAAGACAATAATATATGAATATGTATGAAGACGCATGTGTGTTACATTATTACTAATATTTAATAAAATGATGTAAAATGTCTAAAATGAATGATGTAAGTCACATGGATGTTTTGTGTGTTTTATGTGAGTGTCATTGGCTACAGACACTGAAACACTTCACATTTCTTCTGCTAATTGTGAGATGATCCCTAACACTGCAGCAGGGAGCACAAACACAAAGCTAAGCGGCTGTATTCTGGCTTCATCATAATAAGTGTAGTTTAGTAAAGATTGTGCTTGTAGTTTGTTGTCTTCTTCCATTTCAGCACCAAACTATCTGTGCTGATGTTTTGTTGGTGAGGAAAAGCACAATTCTGAATGTCCAACATTTAACATTCACTTGGTTTACTTGATTGAAGGACGCTTTAGTTCATACGGTGCTGCTTCTCTTTAATAATCATTTATCTTTTAGCCAAATCAAAGGCTCACTGACTGCCTAGCAATCTCTAGTCCAATAGCCAATTAAATTAAGGAGGTCATTTCCATGTTGTAATTTCCAGTGTTGTGTTATTGATAATAAACAGTAGAGTTGATTTTAAAGCTAATTAATTAGCTTTAATTTAATTAAATACTCACTGATCAGTTTGATTTCATAGAATCATGATGCTTGTTGTATTTTACAACCCCATTTCCAAAAAAAAGGTTTTCAGATGGACTGTACCAACAGAATGCAATGATGGGCAAACCTTTACATCAAATATTGAAATTGACATAAAAACAAACATCCCATTTCATGTCAGCAACAGTATCAACATCTAAACAAAAAAGGCTAAAAATGTCACTTTACATTTGAGGCATTTAGCCAGGTGTCTTGCTCATGACCTGCCTGGGGATCGAACCAGCAACCTTCCGGTCACAAAAACCGATCCCTAACCACCAGACCACTTCTACTTGTAATGAACTCAACATTTAAGACATTTTACCTTTTAGAATTAAATTATGAGCACAAATGAACAGGTCTGTGTAGATGTGTGAGTAAGTTGAATTCTTGTCGTTTTTGTAGATTGTGAAGGAGTACGAGCGAGCTATAATCTTTCGTCTGGGCCGTATTTTACGAGGAGGAGCCAAAGGACCAGGTAAGAAGTGGCCTTGGGCCATTTAACTTGCATTCATTTGGAGGGAAAAAAAGTTTAATTGAATTCTTTTAAGCACTGATGGTCTTTATATGGTCTCCCAGTTAATTGTTCACGTTCATAACTACATTAACATGTGCTCTGAGGTCCTTTAACATTCTCATCCTCTCATATATTTATTTGTTACATATAGTCATAAAAATGTGGTTCTCCAAGGGTTCTTGAGTAAAGAAAATGGTTCTATACAGAACCATGAACACTCAAAAATCTCTTTGCATGGATAAAGGGTTCTTTTCATGGTGAAAGGGTTCTTCAAATTGATGTGCTGTAGGTGGTTCTATACAGAACCTTTTTTGAAAGTGGTTCTATATAGCCCACAAAAGGGTTCTGCTGTCAAGCTTATAATAGTAGAGGAACCCTTTTTGGTGCTATATAGAATCATTATTAAAAGGTGTCTTTATAGAATCATCTACAACACTTTCCTCGTCCATCTTAAGAACCCTTTCACCATGAAAAGAACCATTTGGGTTCTTTGAGTGTCCATGGTTATAGAACCGTTTTCTTTACTGAAGAACCCTTGGAGAACCAAATTTTTTTAAGAGTGTAGAAAGTGACATTTCAAGCCTTTTTCTTTTAACGTTGATACTGTCTGAATATTACATAAGTTATAATATATATTACTAATAATGAATAATAATTACTAATTGAATATTAATTTACTCAAATTTTGAAATGAAATATTCTAATATTTAAATATTCTTAAATTATGACCAAAAAGCTTTTGTCGCAGTGTTTTTGGTTTGATGTGACACTGTGTTTGTGTTTCTGATACACTGCTTGTATAGGCTGCAGGATCGTGAGAAAGGCGTGTAACCACAGACAGAATTAGGAAGTGAAATTTCCTACAGTAATCTCCTACATGTGCCTGTGAGCCTTTTGAGGTCAGAGTTTTCTTGCTTTGCAGTTGTTTTGCAGATCTGCTCAGCAAGGTGCTAGTCTGCGAGGTCGCAGGGTCTGCTTATGAGAACTTGGTTGTTTGCTGTTGGTGGTCTGCCTGCTGCGTGGTTTAGAGAATAAACATTGGCTTCTTTCCACTTCCGCTGGCCTACATTCAGCATCTCCGAAAAGCGGCAGAGATTTAGAACTGCCAGCCGAAATCAAACCTGATGGAAAGAACCGTAGCAGAACTTGGGCTGAAGTCCTGCTTCTGTAAGCACAAAAATAGAGAACGTCAGAACCGAGTGCAGCTGTTTAGTCACACTGGAATGAACTGAGAGCTATTCCAAACAATTTGCTTTTGCAGCAGAAGCAGTTGAGATAACTAAAGGTGTCGTTCACTCAAAAACCATATTTACAAAAATTCGGTAACACTTTGTAACTTTCATTAATAAGCCATTAACTAATGATTAATAACTGAACAAATCATTTGTTCATGAGAACTTGAACATGAACAAGTGTTTATAAATGACAGTTTGTGTGGTTACTAATGATTGTATTAATTTTTGCAAATGTTAACAAATCATTAGTAAATTTGTAAATGAAATTCTCATGAACTAATGATTTGTTAACAGTTATTAATCATTAGTTAATCAGCTATTAATGAAAGTTATTAAAAAGTTTTACCAAAATTTATTTAGCCTCCACTCTATTTTCTTGGAATTTGCAAGTCCAGAGTTTAGGATTTTGCAACTACATAAAATAAAATACAAAATGCTTGTAATTTACTGCTGAATACAAAAAAAAGTCACTTTTAGTTTTTTATCCAGGCTGCACAGCACTGAAGGGACTTTATGCAGGTTTGTCTTGCAGTTCACATTTGTGCCACAAGAGCGGGGCAGAACCTGAGCACTCAGTTCTATTTGTTTGGGACATCAGTAAGGTACTGCATTTAGAAACCAAAGCTTCTTATTGCTGGTGATGATACAAGTCATTTAAAACAAGATCTTTAATTGGAAGCTCACAATAGGCAGAACTTAACAGCCTGAGTAGAAAGAAGAGGGTTTCAGCTTTCATTTGACATTTTGCTTTCATATGTATCTTCAAAAATAAGAATCACTATCTCAACGTACATAATAGATGCTGGTCTAGGTCATTTAAGAGTCCCAAATTCTGCGTGTTTAGTTTAGAACTCAAGCTTGATGCTTACATAGTTTTATGTCCCAGAAGACATTGCCTAGTACAAGAGACCTAGAAAGTATTTTGAGGGAAACTATGAGCTGTTTAGGTGACTACTGAGCTCCAGTGTTTGTTAGCAACATTGTCCTTGTGTCTCCAATTTTAATATCGTGAAGCAAACCTTGCACTTCAAGCATGTCAGTTTGAAGTACCTTGGTGTGCACATCTCACAGGACCTGTTCTGGTCCTGTCACACCATCTTGGCAACAAAGGCCCGTAGGCGTCTTTACTACCTTAGACGCTTAAGGGACTTTAGACTGCCCACCAAGGTACTGCAGACTTCTACGCTTGTACCATACAGAGCATCCTCTCAGGGAACATCACAGCCTGGTTTGGGAAGAGAACCTTACAGGACAAATGGACTTTTCAGAGGGTGGTGCGTTCAGCTGAGCTCATCATCCGAGCTGTGCTCCCTGACCTGCAGACCATCTACAGCAAGTGATGCTGGACCAAGGCCAAATGGTACTGATGGACCCTAGCCATCCCAACAATGGGCTCTCATCAGGGAGGAGTTTTTTTTGCCCTGAAGCCAAACACGGAGAGGATGAGGAAGAGCTTCTACCCGCAGGCCATCCAGACTCTGAACTCTGGACACCCCGGACTTGGCAAACACACACACTTCCATTCTACTATGCACCATGGGCGTGGTAGTGGGGGGAAAAGTGGACCTGACTACCCAGGGCCCGAGTAGGGAGAGGGGCCCATAAAAATCCTGAATTTTTTTTGGGGGGGATGTTTTTATTTTGAATGAATTGGGCCCTCAAATTAATTATTTATTAATTATTTCAAATATATTGATAATATCAACTGAGGGAATGAACTTTAGTCACAGTCCTCTCAACATATTGGACATTCTGGGGCCCCTCTTTGAGGCCCAAAATGGTTTAGTCCGCCCAACAGCGACTAGCGACAAGTTTAAAGTAAGTTAGTCTTTTGGTTCAGTGTGTGTGCTAAAGCCTATTGTTTACTAACACAGCAGAGCTAAAAGTGAAACTCTGTGCTGAGACTTAATAAATGATCCACCAGCAATATTTCTGCTGCATATATCAACATGTAAATAGTCTACATCAACATAATCTGATCTGTTTGTAGCTTAAAACCGTATTTATGCTTTTTTATTTAAATAAATACCCCCCTTTTTTTTGCTCATGTGCCTCGTTTACTGGCATTTTTAGGATCCCATTGACATTGAGAGTGCACAGGGCCCAGAATTTGCTGCTACACCCCTGCTATGCACACTTACAAATTTAACCATCCTGTACAGGTGTATATTTTGTATAAATGTATTTGTATATTTTGGACATTATCTCCATGTTTTGTACTAGAATCTCTTCCCTATTCTTATATATTATAGCTTTTTTCCTTTTATCTTATTTTATATCCTCTTGATATCCACCTACTGCTGCTTTTCCTAATGTGAACGAGCAGTCGTCACAGCATTTCACTGTGATCAGCTGCAGGAATAAAAATGTTAAATATGGGTGAACCATTCTTTTAAATGTAGTAAATTTACATCTATTTGTGACTTGAAAAGGTCACTCACATCATATTAGAATGGTTTCTGGTCTGGAGTGGCCTTTGGTAATCTTATGTTATAGCTAGTGAGTGGTCATATATTTGCCAGTGGCTACTGAAGACTGTGGCATGAGATTAGTCACAGTCTTCTACATCCTGTCTGTCTCTAACTGCGGACATCTAATTCACTTAATGGACCCGGCAGCTTCGCTGATGACCATCCCCTCGATCTTTGGCTCTGTTGCCATGGCGCTGTGATGTATGATGAGGACCAGTTGTGCTGCCTGGATCTTGGATGAACTACCCCCAACAATGCTATGGTTAGCTTTACTGTGCAGAACAGAGCTTTATAAACCAAGCGTGCCTTGTGGAGACTATATTGTATCTTTTTTATATGACATTTCTCAGAGGAATCCTCTTCTTATTGTTCTTATAGAATATATGTATTGTGGGATTTATCATCAGGCCTTGCAAAAAGGCTCTGAGGCTGCTACATAGGCCAAGATTACACAACTGAACTTAAGCCACTGAATAACATTAGCACAGTTCAGCTGCCCTTCATTACAAACTAGCCCCATCCAAGCTGGCAGGGCCTGGCAGAACCCATATTTTAACATGCATTCCAACCCCAACATAATATTTATAATTGAGGAAAATGGAAGAGAGCTAATGTTCCTTTATCGTAGGCTACGTGCAGGCTTAATTCAGTAAAATATTAGGCTTGAGATGCTGTTAAGCTCGAGGTTTTTGTCATTCCAGCTATAAAGACTACAGTACATATTGAAATGAAACACCAGGACCAGGTGCAATGCAACGAAAAACAAACATTAAACCTACAATAACTACAAGCCCTAATAAATACAAAACACTGCTTGTCTAACTAGACTAAGACGCATCACAGGACAAAGGACAAATGTGATGTTGGTCAGTATGTGGTACCGAGTGATATTCAGCTGCAGATTACAGAGTTTATAGCAGCGGTTTTATAATTTAGAAGCAGTTTTTATAGTAATGTACAATATGCACATATTGCAGTGATTGTGGTTCAATACAGTGCTGTGCAAATATGCAGTGATATTTAGTCTCTGAGAGAAAGACTGTATATGTTAAAGAGTCTGACAGTCTGAATGAGTGAGGGTCTGAATGCTGTGGTATCTTCT
>BRDA01009065.1:0-27500 GCA_036984385.1 Crenuchus spilurus
AGAAGAAGGGGGGATGCCACACAGTGGTAAAAATGGCCTTGTCCCAACTTTTTTGGGATTTGTTGACGTCATGAAATTTTGAAACAACATATTTTATCCTTAAAATGATACATTCTCTCAGTTTAAACTTTTGATCTGTGGTTTGTGTTCTATTCTGAATAAAATATTAGATGTTGACATCTCCACATCATTGCATTCAGTTTTCATTCAGAATTTGTTTAGTGTCCCAACTTTTTTGGAATCCGGTTTGTAGAGATCTTGTACTATAGTATAGGTGTTGTACGACTGCATGCTGTCATTGCACTTGTGTTCTATGTTGCACCTGATCCTGGAGGGACATTGTTTCATTTTATTATGTACTGTAACTGTAGCTGAAATTACAATAAAATCCTCTTGAACCATATAAAATAGCCCAAAGAGGTTTTTCATGAGTTAATAGATATTGTGACTTTTGGTTCACAAGAAATCTGAGGTCACATTAACACTGAATGACTTTAAGCATTGTGTAAAAATAGGTGTCATTTCTCTTTAAACCAATGTGGGTCAAACTGCTTGATGCTGTTTATTCTTTTTAACCAAAATCACCACGGGCCGCTAGGTGGCAGTGTTGTGACAGATAACCGCACTTCCACGGCGCTCATTTGGCAGCATGTGTGACTGGAGAGGTCCTGTTTCCTCCTGGCTGCTTTAATTCTGGAGCAGGATAAACAGCGCCGGCTATTATATGAAAAAAATGGCAGAATATGACTGTGTATTAAAGCTGGTAATTTAAAGAATTTGTAGTAAAACATATGAGCGCTAGGATGTTTTAAGTCAGCGTGATCATTACCGTGGATGTGAGATTGTACACAGTAGCAGTGATACAGCATCTTTAACAGTGCCAGCATCCATACGCCCATCAGGTAAGACATGACATGCCTGGTGTGCATTCTGGATAACGTGACGTGATATGAATTGTTTTCATATAATGTATCCATAGATGTGTCCATTTTTATGGTGTAATTCCTCCAGTTTGTGTCCTCTAGCATATGGAAAATGACGTCATGCTGCTTATCCTCCCGGCTGCCTGATTAGCCATCTTTAATGCTTTTCATAACATCACTGTGGAAAATCAAATAATGTCCATATTAATAGTAATATTTGATCATATTTATTTTAAACGTGCTGTCCACAATACATCGTGCTATAGTCTCTCATATTACACACCTGCATGTGATATTATGCTCAATTTGTAAGCTGTCTTTTACATTAACCTCAGTGCATCTCCAGTTAAATGTCTGGTTGTTTTGTAAAGCCTGTCTGTAGACATGCACAAGGACAGGACAGACACCAAAATATGCTGCCTCCCTTAGTCTTGTCTGTATTTAACTATATTTTCTTTGAACATTAGGTGTATTTATCTTATTATCAAATCCTTTTCCATTTTATATACATTTCATGCTGCCTCTGTATTTTAAATGCAGTCATGCTTTCCATGGTGTTCAGTGAAATCAGTGATTATGTTATACTGTTCTAACTTCTCTCAGAGCAGATATGCTGTGTCATTGTCTTTGGGCAAATAAAGGACCTGAAGGAATAGTTCACCAAAATTTTTGCATTTTCTTTGTTGCTTGAATCTCACTTGAGCATTGACATGTTTGGTGTCTCAAGTTTACTGCATTTGTTTTTATTGGAGCTATGAAGCTAATAGAAAATACAGTGGAACCTCGGTTATCGTTTGCTCTGGTTATCATACAATATGGTTCAATATCGATTTTTTTCGGGGAAATTTTGTCCCAGTTATTTTTCGTCCATCCAGTTGTTGTCTCCTGACTCCCCACTAATTTCACAAAAACAAAGTGACCACCCAAATATTTGTCCTTCATTGTGGCTTTGTTTCTGTTGTTTCTCTGATTTTGTTGCTCGTTGATAACAAAACAAACGTAAACACGTCACACTAAAGCGACGGCACGCATTGCTACTGCCTGAAAACGGGTGCGTAAACAAATAACGTCCGAGAATCCCGAGAACAGGTGCAAGGCTGCCAGCTGGACCACGCCAGAGTTATGAGTTATGTTAAATGTTCATTTATCCATGTCATTAGTCTGTTGTATTTATTTCTCCTCGTTTTCTGTATATAAAACTATAGTTATTCTGTATAAAATGTATTTTTGTTAATATTGAGTGTCTAAATGGATTAATTGGGTTTACATTATTTCATATGGGAAATATTGCTTCAGTTATAATTCATTTTGGTTATCATCAGTACTTTAGAATTGATTATTGACAAAAATTCGAGGTTCCTTTGTATAGGCTAGCATAGTATTCCTTGTATGGCTGAATGATTTGGGGAACATATTGCTAACTATGATTTTTATTTACTAATATTGCAGTTATTTTCTAAAATTAAGGTTGAATCCTACAGTATTTTATTTTCTTCCAAGAAGACAAAATATCAGATTTTTCTGGCTTGAGGCTTGACCATTGACCATAGTGTGCCAGTCTGCCAATAGGTTGTAGTTTTGATGTCAACAGGTTATCTACAGGAACTTACAAGTTATGTCTTAGATTGCATTTTCCAATTTAAAAAGAGAAAAAATAGTAATGTAGGCTACAACAGAAATAATCTGCAGCTCTTGCCATTTGAAATTTGCTCTCTTACATTGTAAGTTTGATATAAAAATGATTAAAATTTCAGCCCTACTTGCTAGCTATATTAGCATTAGCTTCTGTGCAAACTTAAGAAGCAAAGTTCAGACTTCATTAGTCTGAGTGGCTACATTTGGGTGAAGGGAAGGAAAGTAAACAAGAATACTTGGTAATAAATAAGCATGTCTGTGAATGCCTTTGGAAATTCCTAGTAATATAAATGACAAAAATGTGAAGGACCAACTATGGAAAAACTGTTTCTTTACTGTGGCTTCCTTGTTAACATGCAGGACAAAATGGCTGACAAGAGTGACTTAAAAGCTGAACTTGAGCGCAAGAAACAGCGTCTAGCTCAAATCAGGGAGGAGAAAAAGAGGAAGGAGGAGGAGAAGAAGAAGAAAGAGGTAAGAAAGACAGTTATATGCAAAATGTACAGTCCACATAATGATTTTCTAACTGAAAATATTGTAATTCAGCATTAATTAATTCAGTTAATTGTAGTGAATTTAACAGATTGACAAAAATACACTGTCTAAAATAGCTAAAGCACATTAATTATTAATATATGCTTTTCGCAATATATGGATATATCTGTGAACACTGTGGAGAGTGTTTTATTCAGAAATTGATAAAAAAAGATTAAAGTATGATATGTGAATGTGTGTATATATATGAATTCATACCCAGTCAGAAACACAACAGAAAACAGAGACTATCCCCGAGGACTCTGATTTGGACCGTAAGCGCAGAGAGACTGAGGCGCTCCTTCAGAGTATTGGGATCTCCCCAGAGCCTCCATTAGGTACGTACTGTACAGTCTTTCACTGAATAGTGAGTCTGCTTGTACAGTGTTCTCTCAATCACTCCACAGTTAATTAATTATCTGCCCAGAAGCTTGTTTTACATGTAATGGGACCAGCTTGCTGCTGACTCTCTATTCTTGAATTTTCTTCTGGGATCTATGTGGGATCCATTTATCTATCCATCCATCCAATTTTGCTACCTCACAACCTGAAATTTAAATGGATCTTTCGAGGGTTTGCATCATTTTATTTACAGAACATTCCTACAACTTTGAACATTCGATTTTCTTTTAATTGTGAAGCAAACAACAAATAGGACACATATACAGAAAACTTCATAACTATTCACCCCCTAAAGTCAGTACTTGATAGAGTCACGTAAAGAGTCACCTTTTGCGGCAATTACAGCTGCAAGTCGCTTTGGATAAGTCTCTATGAGCTTGCCACATCTTGCCACTGGGAATTTTGCCCATTAAGAAATTGCATTGGTTTTGCCTGGAATAAAGTTGGATGGTTTCCGCTGGTGAACAGCAATTTGATCACAGATTCTCAATTGGATTAAGGTCTGGGCTTTGATTAGCCCATTCAAATACATTTACACAATTCCCTTTAAACCACTCGTGTTGCTTTAGCAGTATTCTTTAGGTCTTTGTCCTGTTGGAACGTGAACCTCTGTCCCAGTCTCAAATCACTGACAGACCAAAGTATATCCTTGTATATAGCACCGCCCATCTTCCAATAATTTTTTTTTCCCCAAAATTATATATTCTCTCATTTCACTTCACTAACTTAGACTATTTTGTGCAGATGCATCACATACAATTCAGATTTTAAAAAAATTAAATACAGGTTGTAATGTAACAAAATAGGTAAAAAGCCAAGGGGTGAATACTTTCGCAAGGCACTCCTGCCTGGCTGTCTGTCTATATATCTATCTAGTACAGATAAAATAAACTTTTCTGACCTTATCACATTGTTAAACCTGTTGGTTTAGAAAATTAGAAAATTTTGAATCAGTTAATCCACATAATGGCAGATGGTTTTTTAAGGCTTTCATTAAGTGTTCACCATGAAATACTACAGATTCACCAATTATTTAATTATAGCAAAGGCAAAAATGTACAGAATTATAGATTTAGGTACTTGCAGATGTATGTGTTGTTGAGTTTGTCACTACAGCTGTTGGGCAGCCTTACAACTCTACTGCTCCCTAGTGGTAAGAGGTTCCATTTGGAATGTGGTTCTCAGTCCTGGTGCTGGAGTACCATTGCCCTGCACATTTTACCAATTCCTCTGCTCTCAGCACACCTGATCCTAATTATAAACTAATTAATAAGCTCATACAAAGTGGACCGAGTGTGTTAGAGCAGGAAAACACTGCATCAAGCAGGAAAGTGATACTCCAATACCAGGACTGAGCAGCATTAAAACCACTTAAGGATATGTGTATATACCCCTGTAACATAAACAAGCAATTTTGATATAAATAATTTAGTGTAATACTCATTACATTTATAGTTACATGCAGGGAAGCTAAAAATAAAACATGTACACATTTGTCGAATGACCTTTATATTTCATGTGTTTTAGTCCCAACGCAAATGTCCCCTTCAAAATCAATGAGCACCCCTAGCGAGACGGGCAGTCAGGATTCAGTGGATGGTGCCACTGCAGGCAGGTATGTTTCACCCTTACTATTTTTGTGGACTTAAAGAGCTACATCTCTTACTGAATCATACATGGTGGATTAATGTGAAATTAGATTGAATGACTCTACTAGAGCAATATCTCCATTAGGGATATCAGCTAATGTTACATTATGAATTACTAACTGAATTACCACGCTAACCCTTCATCTGCTTAATTTTACCTTAATTTATTCATAATATAATAGCATATATTACAATAATATAATAGCATAGACATAATAGCAGTTACACTATGCTGTATTAGTCTGTGTGAAAGAGCAATGAGATTGTATTTCAAATTGAAAGATACATACTAATCAGTTGCAATTCTACACCATGAGTAAATATGGAATATGAAAATGGAAATGTCATGTCATTGTAAGTAGCATCAAGGTGTTCTCTGAAAGATTATCAGCAACAGTTAAAAATATGTTATTTAAACTTTTTTTTAACTGATTCCCCTGTCTGTCCTTTTGATTTGCATCGACAGATATAGGTAAGAACCAGTGTTGATGTTGATTAATGTATGTCCTGTAGTTTCTAGTTTGTTTCTGTCATTTAGATGTTGTATCTCTTGTACTGTCAGTTACACCCAGCGGCTGACTGATTATTAACCCTAACTGAAAATTGGAGTCTGAGATAATATTTAGCATTTTTTTTAGCAATTATATGAAAAACATATTTATGGTTATTTATGCTCATACCTGATTCAAACACAATAAAAACTCACTTCTTTAGTCTGGCCAAATGTCTCAACCACAATGTTGTTTGGTTAGTAGAAATGTGAATCAAGTAAATACAATCAATCGTGTTTAAGTTTTCAATTTTTCCAATTTGAACATGTATTTTTTTTGTGTCCTTGATTACTAATAACTGGTATTTGGTGTCAGTCAAATAAATTAAATCTTCATTCACTTCAAGTTCCATATCATCAGCTTTCAGTCTTCATTTCTTATTATTCCACTATTTCTTTTAAGGTCAAATAATAACAAAACAATGCAAAAGTATAAAAGTTTCCCTCTGAAAAACAAGCCCACGTAACAGTAACTTTCCATCAGATGAAGTCATGATAAATGATCTCCTCCTCATGAAGACCAGTTCTGTTGTTCATTGCATGTAGATGTATTGTTTTCTCTGTTCATTGAAGGCTTTATAGGGAGTTGGAGCTGTGTGATAAGGTGAGGGCTAATGTGTTTAGGGGGCTGCCTGTACTCTACTCAGCAGACAGGTCTGTAATTAAACTTGTATAATGCAGACTTGCTGCATAGAGTGACACATGATGGTCGTACGTGGCCTTGTCAACCCTTCTCTGTAGGAGGGGGTGTTTTCTGCTCACTGCCACCGTGATGGAGGATAAGGTTAAAAAGGCATTTTCCCTCTATTTTCAGAAAGCCAAAATCTATTAAATCAGTGGTTTAAAATGTAATGTACTGATGGGCCACAGATTAATAAAAATCCAATGTATCTGTGAAATATAGGTAGTAGTTAGCATATAAATCTCTTAACGTTGTGAAGGTCAGTGGCATCAGTTGGTTAAAAAAGCTCCACTGTGAGGGCAGCTTGTCGGCCTGTGCACAAAGCTTCATGATACATTTGTCAAGACATATTATTGTTTTAATTTAAGATGTACCATGAGCCTAACTGTTGTAAACATTACAGTGAATTGAATTTCTTATAGATAACAGAACAATAATGACACAAAAATAAAAAGTACATTTTAAAATGATTTTTTTATTTAAATAAAAGAGCTTTATGTAATATCAACATGGTGACATTTAAAAACATGTCATTCACTTTCCAATCCATATAGTCCATGTATGGACAATAAGATGCAAAAAAATAAAGAACACTTTCAATTGATTATTTTTGTGATGTCACAAAATCCAGGTGACCAATATCAAGCCTACAAATGTTTAGGCTCAGGCATTCATATTTAACTTGTAAGGACTGTTTAAGATTGAATAAGATACAATCAGATAATGTGAAATAACAGTGGTTATTTACATGCATCACTTTTAAAGGGACAGTAACATAAACAACTTGTTTAATTCTAAAATGTAAAGACAGGCTGGAAAATATTCATATAAATGAATTATGAGACATAAATGTTATCAGTGGTACTCAGGGTCAAAATAATTCAATATATATAAATTTTTGCTATGACTAATAAAATCATGATGCACTTGTGTGATACTGGCTATATCATTGCTATCATCAGTACTTTTAGACCAAATGACTGTATATAATATTACTAATACAAATTATAAAGAGGCTTTAAACAACATTTGAAAGTGAACATAAGCCTCTTATGCCATATCTTAATTTACTACTCAAATCTGACCAATTGTGAGATTCTTTTCTCGTTTTAAAATGTAAACCTACTGTTTTATCTTTCACTGTGTATGTAAAGCTCACTAAAGTGAAACATTGTGATACACTTCCATCCTTGCAAATCGGACCCAATCAGTGAGAGTTAACTATCTGAACAGATATAAACTAGCTCATAAGGATGCTTTGACTGTGCAAACATTGCCCCTCACTGTATCTCAGTGGCAGATGAGAGAGAAAGGCAGAGCAGGGTGACTGCCTGATGCCTGCTGTTACCTCCAGCCTTGACTTCAGCGATTCCTCTTGCATGGATAGACTGGAGCCATTTACCATAACTTGAATGACAATCCAGTTTTTAAGTGTCATCCCCCAGTAAAACAGCACGTCTGTTTGACACTTCCTTTTGACTGTGCGCACTTTTGGTGACGGAATAATAGGCATGCTCATGACTTGTACTGAAGGTTACTGAAAAGTTTACAAGGTCAACACTACCCTTTCATAACTTGTTCCTGTACAATCAACTGGTACCATGTGGTGTGCACAGGTTTTGGCTTAAAGTGCTTGAAGGACTCAAAAGTCTGGTGTCATGCATTCAACTGAGCATTTTCCATAACAACACCTACTTTTGCATTAAAATAAAAGACTTTTTTTGTCATTGTGAGACTATGATAAAATCCACAAATGCTGCTGCTCCAGATACTCAATCTTCTTTGGTAGAAAGGTGAGGTAAGACAGTGTTTTTAGCTTGTCTCTCACAAGTTAAGCTTTTTGGCATTAGTAAAGTTGTTTACTATCTATTGATTATCCCATTTTATTGTGCAAGGCATAGGACTAACATGGATATGTGTTTTGAGCAAGCATTAGTGCTAGTCCTTATTCCACTAATGTTGGCGATGATAACTTTTTCCTTTTCCCTCATATTCTAACAATAAGTAGTGCTTTTTGAGGAGGTTATTTATGCATTAATTATGCACTAATATCTCCTATTTTAGTGTATTCTGAGTGTTTATGCACTAATGTCTGATAGTATATTCTAAGTGTGCATGCACTATCTCCTGTTTTAGTTAATTCTCAGTGTTCATGCACTAATACCTCCTATATTAATGTATTCTGAGTGTGCATGCACTAATATCTCCTATTTTAGTTTATTCTCATTGATCATGCACTAATATCACTGATTCTAGTTTATTCTCAGTGTTCATGCACTAATACCTCCTATATTAGTGTATTCCGAGTGTGCATGCACTAATATCTACTATTTTAGTGTATTCTGAGAGTTCATGCACTAATATCTCCTATTCTAGTTTATTCCAAGTGTGCATGCACTAATATCTCCTATATGAGTGTATTGAGTGTTCATACACTAATATCTCCTATTGTAGTTTATTCCAAGTGTGCATGCACTAATATCTCCTATATGAGTGTATTCTGAGTGTTCATACACTAATATCTCCTATTGTAGTTTATTCCGAGTGTGCATGCACTAATATCTCCTATATGAGTGCATACTGAGTGTGCATGCACTAATATCTCCTATATGAGTGCATACTGAGTGTGCATGCACTAATCTCCTATTCTAGTTTATTCTCAGTGTTCATGCACTAATACCTTTTATATTAGTGCATGAACTCTCAGAATACACTATCTCCTAGATTATTCAGAGTGTGCATGCATTAATATCTCCTATAAGAGTGTATTCTGAGTGTGCATGCACTAATATCTCCTATATGAGTGCATACTGAGTGTGCATGCACTAATATCTCCTATTCTAGTTTATTCTCAGTGTTCATGCACTAATACCTTTTATATTAGTGTATTCTGAGAGTTCATGCACTAATATCTCCTAGATTATTCAGAGTGTGCATGCACTAATATCTCCTAGATTATTCCGAGTGTGCATGCACTAATATCTCCTATAAGAGTGTATTCTGAGTGTTCATACACTAATATCTCCTATTGTAGTTTATTCCGAGTGTGCATGCACTAATATCTCCTATATGAGTGCATACTGAGTGTGCATGCACTAATATCTCCTATATGAGTGCATACTGAGTATGCATGCACTAATATCTCCTATTCTAGTTTATTCTCAGTGTTCATGCACTAATACCTTTTATATTAGTGTATTCTGAGAGTTCATGCACTAATATCTCCTAGATTATTCAGAGTGTGCATGCACTAATATCTCCTATAAGAGTGTATTCTGAGTGTTCATACACTAATATCACATATTCTAGTGTTTTCTGCATGTTCATCCAGCAATATGTCCTATAATATGTTGTATCCATCATATTTCTATGTCCCATGACATCTTGCATAAAATATGTGATAAATGTATGGTAGAAAATAAATAACTGTACTAAAACATATAAGTTGGCTGTCAGCAACTTGTGGGAGACACCAAAACTGAACTAAAAAGTTAAAAGATGTCCTACCTCATCCTTTTACCATAGTAGACTGAGTATGGAGCCATAGCATTTGTGGGTTTTTTCATAGTCTTAAAACAAGTAGAAGAAAATCTTCAGAAAGGTATGTCTTGTCATGGTAGTGAGAGTTTCCAAACTTTTGAGTGATAATATTTAAGAAGACACTGCACAATTGCAGCTTGGGGAAATGTAACCTATTCTGTGCACAAGTCTTAGTCAAGTTATTTATCTGGTCTGTAAGCATTTATTTGTTTAAAAAATGATTTTCTGTCTGCCATTTATAAAGATTTGCTTGAGGAAGGCCATACTGGTTACCATCCAGATGCTTCTTCAGTTAATTAGTACCTCATTACACTCATTAAGATGAGTTGCTGTTGGAATTTAATAAATCCACGCTGTGCAAAGTCAGAAACTAAACCCATGTTCTTCTTACCAACATATCAATTTAAATATCAACTTTTATTAGAAGTAAAAAAGTCTTTCCTGTATTTTATTGAGTTTAATGCTTAGTGCATTTTTCTAATGTTATGTAGTGTTTTACTCGGCAAAAACACACGTACTGCCCAGATTAATGGTTTTAAACACTAACCATGGCTGCCATATATGAAACATTCCCATTCATATATGTACAGTACACCATTTCATGAGTGCATTTACGTACATGTATACATGTATGTTCATCTTTCAAGGATGGCAGTTGAGTATGAAAGATGATAGCCTCTGCATTCTGTCCTTTCTTTTCATTTCTCTGATCATATTCATGTACCACAGAGAAGACTGTTCAGTTAACTGTAGATATACTTTACAGGAAAACTGTCATTTGTCCTTTTAATGTGAATTATTACATTGTTCTGGTTAACATTGTTATATTGTTACATACAAAGCTGTATGGTCTTTTTACCTCTGCAGTCATTAATGTAGACTGTTGAAAATCTAGCTGTAGATCCTACACAACTACGCTGTACATGAATACAATGTCAGTGTGTGAACAGTCACATGACCCTTGTTCAGTAATACTGTCTCCCTATGTGGACTGATGTGACTGGTCTTTTGTCTCACTGTTCTCCTGCCTTGCATGTGGTTTTGTTTGTGATGGTGTGTGTTTGTCTGTGTATTATTCGTGAGGCTAATCATGCATGTTCTCTCCTCCTGGCCCATGTGTGGCGCCCCCTGCTGCTCCCTCCAGGACCCTGCAGTGGGACACTGACCCCTCTGTTCTACAGCTGCAAGCTGACTCTGAACTCGGGTACTTCCTCCCTCCTCTTTTTCTCCACCTACACCTCGTCCCGACCATCCGTTCCTCCCTTCTCACTGCATCTCTTTCTCTCTCTTTCTCTTTTGTTTTAATTCTTTCTCAATCTTATTTTCCTTCTTTCTTTCTTTTTCACCTTTTCTCTTGCTTCTTTCAAGTTTTCTTCCTTCCTTTCACTCTCCTTCTTATTCTTCTTTTTGCTCTTCCTTTATCTCTGTTTTCTACTTCACTTACTTCCCTATCATTCTCTCTCTGTCTCTGTCTCTCTCGCTCTCTCTTGCTCTCTCTTTCTCTCTCTCTTTCTCTCTCTCTTTCTCTCTCTCTCTCTCTCTCTCTCTCTGTTTGTTCCTTTCTCTCTCTCTCTCTCTCTCTCGCTCTCTCTCTCTGTCTCTCTCTTTGTGTTGTCTCTCTCTCCCTCCTCATGTTGTGTCTCTTTCTCTCTTTCCTTTTTTGTCTCTTGCTCATTCTCACTCTCAATTTCTCTTTCTTTTATTCTGCCTTTTGTTAGGTCTCTCCTTGTCTGTCTCTCTTTGTCTCTCTCTGTCTCTCTCTCACCCCTCCTTTCACTCGCTCTGTCAGTCAGTACTCACTGTGTTTCTTGATTTTTCTCTGTCTGACCTTTTACTTCTCTTTCTTTGTCTGCCCCCCCCCTTCATTCTCCTTCTTTTTAAGTTCGTCAGGTTTAAGTGCTTTCAGCTGGTTACTCTCCAGCTGTTTGCCACAGGCTGTGTACGGCAGTGATTGATGTACCCCGCCAGTACAGGTGCAGGGAACACTCAGAGTGCAGCACATGAGCACTAGAATTAGAATTACTGTAGTATTTTTTGCTCTTCTGCATAAGTACACAATATTCACAAATCCTATTTGCAGTCCTTCAGTAGTGCAGCCTAAATGTTTTCCAGTTATGTACACCATAAAAGTGATGCAAGGTATGTACTCTGTTTAAATGTGTCAAAGCATTTCTGCATGAATAAATGATATTGCATCAACAATATACCAACGCACTTGTTTTTCTGCTTACTTGTTTGTCTATTGTTGATGTGATGTGTTTAATTCATATAGAAAAGATCAATGTACCACGTTTTCCAGTGTAGATTAAACTTATGAAGTATGGGACAAGCTCAGGTGGTTTGAATGGTGTGTTTTTGTGTGTGTGTGTTTGTATATTTGTGTTCCAGACGCAGGCTGCACAGGCTGGGAGCATCCAAGATAACCCAGGTGGATTTCTTGCCCAGAGAAGTGGTTTCCTACTCTAAAGAGACACAGACCCCTCTAGCAGCTCATCAGTCTGAAGGTACACTGGCTGCCATTTCACACTGTTTACTCATAACTAACTGTATTACAGCATACAGCTGTTTATTGGTCATGGCAGTGTGGCAGTTTGGATTATTACTGGTTTTATGGTGCCACTTTAGTGCTGTCAGCTGCTATTATTGTTAAACAGTGTTATACATTGTTTGACCCTGTCACTCTACTTTCTAAGCTACTGTATATCAATACCTATTGAAATTTAAACTCTTATATCTGCATTTGATTGAACGTATATGTAAAGCTTTCATGATAAAACAACTTGGCCCAGGCCTTAAAATTAAAAGTGTCTGCTGAGGGAAGCGCTTTTGATTTTCATCACTGTCAGATGGGCTGTCATTTTGGCTGTCTGCTTTCATTGAGGAGCTAGAACCTAGGCAGATTAAGATTCATTTGACCAGCAGTGGCCTCCATTTCCTGAGAGGAAAGCCAGGGGAATGCCTCTTTGAAAAGAGATGCCTGCCCATCAGTGGCTCTGCCTTGAATACAGAACAGTAAGGGCATTGAGATGGCTGTTAAGTGGATGCAGGCTGGGGTAATTCAAGATGGCTTCTATCATCAGGACATCACCTGGAATTGTGTCTGCGTCTCGTGGGGAGGGTCAGCGATTTGCGTTCACATTTCTGCAGAGATCATCTTGTGCGCTGTCTATCAGTAGATACTCGTGTAATGATGCAGATATTTTCGGCTCCAGTATTTTTCAGATTCTCAGGTTAATATTTGATTCAGTTTTATTGATTCTACAGAAAACTTCAATTTTGTTTAATAAAACTGATTTTAACTTACTGCTGAGAATAGAGGTGGGAGAAGTGAGATGTATGACATAAAAGTGCTGGATAAGCAATTTCAGAAAATGTGAGACCCTGTCAGAAAAAAAATATTTTGATTATCCTTTTTCTCAGTTTGAATACTGGATGTTATCTAAAAAAATAACAGTATTTTCTTATTAAAACCAACCACAGAAGGGATATCTTACAGTGGAACATCTTAGTTCAGCTTTCTTTAGCATGTTTTTAGCTGTTTTGCCAGCTTACAAAAATGTCTAAAGTATATTTTGAAGCAGTTCGTCTCATTTTTGAATGAGACTTGTGCATTTGTGAGCACCTGCTCTGGTGCACATTTCTTCTTCTCACAGTAAAGGCATGCAATGAAGTGATTTGCATGCCATCGAATCATGCGCATGATGTATATGTTAAAACATATTTTCCTATATTATATTCCAGATATTCTGAAATTCAGCTATTCTGTGTATATGGAAGCTATAAA
Organism: Crenuchus spilurus; assembly: GCA_036984385.1. Lineage (NCBI taxonomy): Eukaryota > Metazoa > Chordata > Actinopteri > Characiformes > Crenuchidae > Crenuchus > Crenuchus spilurus. The sequence goes on from BRDA01009065.1 coordinate 13,700, forward strand.
GTATTTAAAAGTATTCATTAAAATATTCACAGTTGCACAAATTAAATGAACTGCTGTTGAGCTTAAACTGTACAGTGAAGATTTTTCGTCAGATGGTAAATCCGGGAAATTTCCAGGAGAGGCCGTGAGAAATGTATGTAAATTACTGGCTTAATAATATCCCACTGCCAAAACCCACTGTTTTAACATTAATAGGGAATAAACATTACATATACAGAACATATTTACCGTTTATTTAACATGTTTAAAATTAGATTAGTCCTGTTGTTCTGTCATTTGTCTTTCCCAAAATGCCCAAAAATGCAAAATTGTTATTGTCTTACATCTTGCAATCCCTTGTTTACAGAAATGTTATCCAAATAAGTATGAGTTCAATAATCATGACGTCAGTATTGATACTAAAAAATGAAAGATGCTCTACCCAGGATAAGCAGTTAAGAAGCTAGATGGATGGATGGATGTATCCAGACTTCAAACCAAAACACATCATAGCCCATTTTGAGGCAGGGAAAAGAGTCTAAAAGAATGTAGAATTGCATTGTGATGCTGATTATATGACACCAGCTGAACTATACGTACATCACAAGCAAGCACATTTTCAGTAGACTGCCTTTGAGTATAATGATGTTTAGATCTGCGGTGTCTCCCTACCCCTTCATTGGGTGTTGGGCAGGCCATTACACTAATTTAACTGTAGCCAGGACAGGGCACCAATCCACCACACATACAGCCACTCATACCAGGACAGTTTAGAGTTTTAAATCTTCAGTTGATATGAAATGATGTGATGTAATTACACACATAACGGTGCGATGAGGCTACAACATCTGATACTACAAGCTTACAGTGTATAAGTTTAAAGGAATCATGTGGATAGTGTTGGAACAGGTGCATAAAATCAACACATCACATTGGTCCATTTGGTTGATGCATCTATACAGATTCATGATTGTTACATCCCAAATCAGAAACTGAAGCACTCTGTCAAGCATGAAAGAGCATTTGTCTTCATTAAGCTTGATTGATTTATGAAATGTGGAAGTGTTTAGTCAAGTCCACTTTGGCTTCTCTGGTGAAGGGTGATTGAGGATTATTTAGCCCTAGTTGTGTAGGAGTAGTATGTACAGTACTGCACATTTCTAGCCCTGGTGTCTACCTCATCCATCAGAATATAGTTACTAGTTATACACTATTTAGGCATCAATTTCCACTCCACTCGAATGTACTCCTGTGCTGGTTTTAATGTATGCTGGAATTATGCATCTGAAGCCAATCATATTTAAAGCGTCATATTTCAATTACATTTTCAAATTTATGACCTTGTTAAATCGAAGCACACATAGCGCTCTGCTAATTTGATTGCATCCTCCAGACTCGGGAGCCAGACCTGGTATAAAACACAGATGGTAAAAAAAAAACACCCTAAACATCTCCATATGGATGGTACCCCTTAACAAGCATTGGCTGAGTGTTTTGCATAACATTGTTGGGAGACATAATGCAAAGCACAGGTTTGTTCTGCTGTTCTTCCTGCAAAGGTTTAATCTGTAAGCAATGTACTTCAAGTGGACTTTTACTAAACACATCCTCCTGCAGTTTGTAGACCTGATTCCCCCATTCTTTCACTTCCCTCACACCCGTCTCTCCTTTTTTTCCCCTCCTGCCTTATGCACTAGAATCCCCGCCATCTTCTCATGGCTCCTTGATCCCAGTGTTGGCAACAGCTGCTTGCCATGTGATTGGAGACTTCCTGTCATTATAATTGATGTGTTTTTATTCTTCCCACTTCCTTGAAGCCTGATCAGAATTAAAATTGCTGGCGGAATTTCCTGTCAAGGCGGGTCATTTATTCAGCAAGTGCAGCCGCTGACAAGCCTTTGATTGGCCGTTGCCCTTAGCGATGCTCATGATCACTGCCGTTTGTTTGTTTTTTCCTCCTATCTGCTTTGGTCCAGATGCAGGAGCAAAGCGTCGCAGCTGGAGAGAGTGACAGGACTGTCTGTCTGAGCCCCTACCTCACAGACATGTTAAAAAAGAGGAGTGTGTGTGTGTGAGAGAGAAAGAGACAGAGAGGAAGAGATGGAGAGAAAAAGAGAATCCATTTTGAACATAGCACTTCTCCACCTGCTAATTTCTTTTGTTTGTTCAGCCTGTTCCAGAACTTTCCTTGATTGGTGAACCTAAACAGATTCTGTATGTTTTGGCCTCTGATTCTTCTTCTTCTTCTTCTTCTTCTTCTCTCTCTCTCTCTCTCTCTCTCTCACACACACTCCCTGTCTCTCTCTATCCCGCTCCCCCACCTCTTTGTCCTCTCTTTTTAACTCTACCTCTCCCCCCTCTCTCTACCCCCCCAACCCCCATTTCTCTGTCACTCTTTCTCACTTTCTTACTCTCTCTGTCTCTCTACCTCTACTCTTACATCATGTTTTTCTCAATCCCTGTCACTCATTTTCTCACTTTCTTTCTCTCTCTCTCTCTCTCTCTCTCTCTCTCTATCTCTCTCTCTCTCTCTCTCTTTCAGTCTCTCTTGTTCTCTCACGTTCCGTGCTACTGTCTCTATTTTATCTCTCTCTCCCATCACTCTCCATCACCTCTCTCTCTCTCTTTCTCTTTCTCTCTCTCTCTCTCTCTCTCTCTCGCTCTCTGCCTCTCTCCCTCCCTCCCTCTCTCTGTGGGTCAGATCCATGGAAAGCCAGGTGCTATCATGCTCTGAGAAGCTGAAGGCTCTCACCCTCATTAGGTGCAGTAATATACAAAGTGACTCTCGTGCTAAACAGTGTTTGCCTGCCGCTGGCTATGCCTTTACTTGCCACTTTCATTTATACATATTTTAACATTTCCCAAGCGCAGTGTTTGAGATTAGCCAAGTTACAGGCTGTGGAGATTCTAATGGATATATACCTTTTGGTCATGTAACTGTTTATAAAATCATGATGGTTTAAAGTGACTGAGTGGAAGCACGCTGTTGTTGCTTTCTGTCCAGCGTCTGAGAATAGACATGCTCAGTTCAGTTTATCACAGATTTTACAGCAGTGTTGTTGAATCACATATTAAGCTTTTCATTGGAAGTGCATATCATTATGGAAGTACGGATGAACGGACAGCTTGATGGATTGATAGATTGATGGGCTGATAGATTGATGGATGGATTGACTGGACTGATCGGGCAACATATCAGTCCTACTAGTTATTAACTGTTAATTATCCTGTTAATCACAGTATTAATCCTTAATAGATTAATATAGTATTAGTATTAATTCCTTTATAGAAGGAAATCAACACGGTCACTAAATTCATATTATATTTCAGTAAACATACAGTGATTTTACAAAGTCTGACTGTACTGACATGCATGTAAACAGATACATTGTACATCATGCACTGAGTAACTGTTTACACTTCTCTTTAAATATGTTGGATAGGTGCAGTTTCTTAGACTGACTAAGAACACAGAAAGGCTACTGTGTCCATGTAAACATAGTCATTATTCTATTGGGCCTGCTTGGCTAGTATGGAATCAAAGCAACACCTACTGGCCTTCCTGTGCCCTAAAAGCCCAGACTGGCCAGGATCAAGAGCATATCCACATTTCCTCACTGTGTTCACTCTTCTTTTTGCTCTAATGGATATTTCTAAACGGACAGAAAAGAGCACAACACAGCTGTGTGTTTGATTAGAGTGGAGGACTAAACACAGCTTTAATGTGTGTCTTATCAGCAGCCCTCCAGGGTGACCTGTGGTCATGGCCTACATGTGATCTCTTAAGTTCACTGTGTTCAGCTGTAAGGATCTAACAAGAGCTGGTTTTATAAGTTCTCAGGACTGTTTGCTTAACCCTCATTAAACTCTTATTTGAGCAGAATTTGTGTGGCTCTGAGTCAATGGCAAATCTCTGAACTGCACAGATTTTTCTAATAATAGACACTTTGATTGATAGAGTTTAGTTCTGAAGGCCCATAAAAAATAGAGGTTCATTTAAAGGTTAAAATTGAGCATCGTATTCTACGTTTGTGTTGTCAAATTTATTTGTATAATTTCTAAATTAAAATAAGTTTAAAATATCTAAAACATACAAAGTACAGGGTGCAATATGTATGTTATCTGTAATGACCGGCCCTCCCACAGCCTCTTGCATCTATGTGTTCTTTGTTTACATTCTGTTGTCTCCATCTTCGTCATGTCATACCCTGTTTTAGTCTTGTGTCCATGTGCTGTTCTGTTTACATTATGTCACTTCTGCCCACACCTTGCCCACATCACATCCCTGATCCCTATTCTAATTATGTTTGATATATAGGTTCCCTCCTGTCTCTCAGTCCTTGTCCGTCATTGTTTTGTCACCATAGTTCTGCCATAAAAACTCAGGAAAAGGATATTAGCAGAGAGATTCATTATTGGGGTCTTTGGCATAGGCCCTTCTGCTGTCATTTCTGTGTTTTGTCACCACGCTTGTTTTGTCTGCCTTAGTTGCTATCTATTCATTGTTCAGTCGAGTTTTGTAATAAAGTCTTTGATTTCATGCAGCATCTGCCTCATCTTACCCGATATGTGACATTATCATTTCATATTTTTGTTTTTATTTCAGCAAGTAAACATTATGAGTAGAGAATGTGTTAAAGTCATGTCTTAAAGTTTAGAGAAGCTGGCGTGGGACTGAAAGATCACTGGTTCAGTGAAGGATTCAGGGTGAAGTGCCTTTGAATAAGGCACCAAAGCCCCAACTGCTCCTTCGGCCCCACTGCTGATGGGGCTGCTCACTATTGTTTGTGTGTGTCTGTGTGTGTGTGTGTTTGCTGCACAGATGAGATAAAAGTGGAGGTCAGTTTCCTAAATCACACAGTGGTGAATGAGATTGATGATATTCCTTATTGTCACTTCAAAAATCAATAAAACATGTAATTTGAGTTGAAGTAGCATACAACAGTAATTTCCAAGTGACAGCAAAACCAAGGAACTGCTGTTTAACAAGCATGGACATGACCAGTCATTATGAGTCAGTGGTCTTAGGGTTATGACCCATCTGAACTTTTGACTCCTTGAGAAAGCCCATTCTCTCAAGTGATAGCCTTTGTCTTCCATCACTCTGAGAGTGTGTGACTCTGTTTAGGAGATTTAATGTAATGATCTTTTCATTTCCGCTCCATCTTTGCTGTAATGAATATGAGTAGTGTGAGTTGTATCTACGTTCCTGTCCGATGGTTGGTCAGAGATCACTCTCTCCTTAGTGTGCATTGTCCACACTCAATCAGATTAGCTACCAGTCACTGGCCACCATAAGCATGGCTCCAGTGCTTACTGGGCGATATAATTAGTATGAAAGAGCAGGCCTATCATTCCTGACTGGATTACTCTGCATCATTAATGAAGTGGACGGTGCAAAAGAAGGTCATCTTCTCAGACGTCCTCTTAAACTTCTGCTGTCATTAGTGTAAGCTTTCAGACTGGTTCAGATTTGGGAAAATATTCTACCTACATTTGGCATCTTACAGCTGGGAGATGAGTGAGATGAAGTGGGCAGTATGAGAGGTGCATAGGCTCACAGTTTGATGGAAATATATTTGATCTTTTGATGTTCTCTGTACTATGAATATTGTATTGTAATAAGAATTACAAGGTTCATTTTAACCACTTAAGTCCAAGGCTTATTATTTGCTCATTAAAACCTTAATACTGGTCTATTTAACACTATTTCTCTTAACCTTGTCAATCAATCAATCAATCAGTCAATCAAATTTTATTTATATAGTGCTTTTTACAATGGCTGTTGTCACAAAGCAGCTTAAAATAATTGACATAAGACAATTTGAATCAAAACGCAAAACAAAAACCCAATGCGAGTAAGCTAAAGGTGACAGTGGCAAGGAAAAACTCCCTCAAGGCTGGAGGAAGAAACCTCCAAAGGTGATCCATCCTCCTCTGATCAAACTACTGATAGAAATTTACATCATCAGTTAAGTAAAACAATAATGATATTAATAATAGTGATAATTACATCCATATGGAGTCAAATTAAAAGTGTAATAGCCTGAAAGCTTTAGTCTGATCATTAGTAGGAGGATCATAGTTAGTAGGAGAAGGAAGGAAACCAGAAAGAACACAGACATTAGAGCGTCAGCGGGCAATGACATCCATCCATACTGCCATCCTCAAACCTCAAACCTGCTGGTGCAGCATTGCAGAGTGTCATATGAGATTTCTGGCATTCCCCATGTTCATGATTTCCTGAAACGACAGTCAAACTAGAAAGAAGAGGTTAATTGCAAAAAGGTAAACTGAACAGGTGGGTTTTTGAATCTAGATTTAAAAGTAGAGACTGTGTCTGCATCCCGAACACTAGATGGAAGTTTATTCCACAGTCGCGGGGCTATGTAAGAGAAGGCTTTCCCCCCCTGCTGAAATCTTATGAATTCTGGGAAGTAGTAAGAGACCGGCACCCTGAGATCTGAGTAATCTTGGTGGTTCATAATGTGTAATGAGGTCTTGCAGGTATTCAGGGGCGAGACCATGCAGGGTTTTATATGTTAATAAAATGATTTTGTAATCAATACGATATTTAACTGGAAGCCAGTGGAGGGCTGATAAGACTGGGCTAATATGATCAAATTTTCTGGTTTTAGTGACTACACTAAGTACTTTGTACACTAAATGGTAAGTTTTGTATATATTAGAGTGAAGAACCTAAGTGTGGACCCTTACTAACCTTTATGTTTACGGAGCTAAATCCACATAGCTTTGTGTGGCCAGAGTCAATGGAGCTTGGAGTTGTGGGTAGACTGTTATGCTGACATGGCATTCACAACCTTTCCTTCTGATTTCCATCAGGAGATAGGTATCGGTTACAACTGTAAAAATTTGAGTGAGGGTCCTGAGTGCCCGGATGGGTCGGGCCTCAGTAAGACTGGCACCAGCTCAGAACAGAGGGGCCCGCTTGCTGGGTCCAGGACGCTGAAATCGGTCTCGCTCAGCCGAGCCTTGCGGACCCTTTAATGGGCCGCGGTGGAAACATGGCCGAGGAGCTGCTGGTCTCAGTGCAGGGAGATGCTGAGAGGCCGACGTGATATCTTAGCAGTAATTACTGTTAGTGAACCGCAAATGACTCTCAGTCATACAGTTTTGCTCTTAGTCGTACCCGCCCTGCAATCCGCCACAAGTAAGGTTATGGGTTCACGCGGTCAAGGAAGCCGTTTCTTTCTTTGTTTCTTTCAGTAAGTGTGTGTGGCTCCTCTCTGGCACATTAGCTACGAGGTCTCCACTGAGAGTGTGTGGTGATTCACTGACAGAGTTTTTTACAGCTTTTTTTTTGTTCTGCTGTTTTAAACTTGTGGTGGACCGTAATGTTTTGTAATTATCAGAAAGCTGAGTGGTAACTAAACTGCTAATCTGTAAAGCATTATTGGATATTGACCGAGAACTCTTGATAGCTCATAATGAAGCAGATAGAAAACCAAAGAGTAAACTACCAAATGGCAATTCTCAGCACATTGTTTCAATTAATGAATTTAGTGTTTTTGTCTTTTACCATTAATTATTTTGAGAGTTTAATTACAATCTCTTAACGACAGCAGCAATGGAATTTCAGAGCAATGACTGACATCTTTAAATCATTAAGGATGTTTTAGAAAGTTCATACTGTACGATTGCATGAAATACCCTTCATGTCTTTACATTAGTCAATTATAATAATAAAAATAAAATGATCAATTTATATAGTGCTTTTAATTATATTTTTATTGCTTTAAAATATATCAAAAATGTAACTGTGAATTTTTAAAAATTGAATAACCTGTTTTCTTCAGTTTTTTTTTTTAATTCAGATGATTCTACAAAGGTTCCTTAGGCAGTGGTTATATTTAGACCTATATAATCAAATGTGAGAATACATTTTAATATAACACCAAAACATCTGGTCCAGCTTGTAAAAACAGTAGAAATTTTGGTGCTATATTAAAAATATAGAACCTGGACCAATAACTATCGAATTGACCATCAAAGACCCATTTAAGCTTGAACATATTCCTCATCATAGATCCAGTGTATACATTTTGTGTTTACTATAGAGCCCTTGTTAATGATTTGAATCATTAAATGACATCATGTGCTTTCCTGAATACAACACAAGTGTCATCAGTGTACAGGGTGTGCATATTATAATGAGATGGACCATTATGCCATTATCTTTGTAAAACATTTATCAGTTCTATGACTTTTTCCTTGTGTTTCTTATTACATAGTTTTTTAGCTGTTTATTTGTGCTTATAACTGTTTTGTTGTTGTAATGTGTTTGCTCTAATTTTTGCTTTATTGTCGACCCTTATTTACATGAACAGTGACCGCTCTTTGAAGTTTGAAGTGGAATTCCTGCCAGCTCAGGTCCAGCTGTTGCTAGATGGCGCTCCTTTGACTGACTGGTATCTCTTCTGACTGAGTGGTATCATTTTTTAAGGATGCTACGTGGTTGTCGTGTGTTATCTGTATGCCCCATAGGCAGCAGCAGTGTGCTGGCTGGGACTCTCGCTCTGGGAGTGCAGCTGAGCCGTGCGTTTGGGTCACATATGGAAGCGCTTGGTGCTGCCTTGTTGTTTCAGCTCTCTCATGCGAAAGAAAAGCCGTGGGTGTCAGCGTTCACAAAGCTAAAGGTTAGCGCCAAAATTCCCCTGCTCACGCTCGCATCATGGAGCCTGTTCCGTTCTCCTGTTTGAGGGTGGAGGAAGAGTCCTTTTGGATTTAGATTCTGTTACATTTATTCTTTTTGATCCACGTTGTCGGAATTAATTGGTTGCATCAGAGCCTCCTTTTACCCCTGTGCTCTTTACTGTAAACTGTTAGAGTGTGAATTTCATCGCCATCATCCTGCTCCAGTTTCATACTGAAAGAGGCCCCGGCCCCAAATGGTTTGGATCCAAGCAGGATGCCAGTCAAACCCAAGAGAAAAAAAAATCTGATATCAGAAGAAATGATGTGTTTCGCAGTAGGTGGAGCATGCCAAGTGGGACCCAGATGATTGCAATTTTCCCTCTCATACCACCACATAATAAGATACACGAAACTGTTCTCTGCCAAAAAGTGGCTGCTGTCCATGGAGCCACTGTAATAATATTTGCCATCTGATGCGTGCTGGAAATCAAATGGAATACATTTTCGTTCCTCTGCATAGTTACTCTTTTTACGTGTGTTGCAGGGGTTTTTTTTAAGTTCCCATGTTCCTCCGGACCCCTTCTTGGTTTGAAGCCGAGTTGAAGCAGAGAGCAGGCCTGGGTGGTCTGAGCTTTTGGCCTCTGATGGCCACTGCTCTCCTTTTTCTCTCCTTTTAGCCTCGACCCTCCGTGTCTGCAGGAAAGCTCCGTCCAGTTAGATCTGCAAGCCAAACTAAGACAACATATTCCCAGTAGTGTTGCAGTTTCAGATTCCTCTGAAATTCCTAATATTGAGCTTATGTCCTTGGACAGAAGGATAATTGCAAAATTGCAGTGGATACTGTAACACAGAAACCGATTGTTTTGACCCTACCACCAATAACACATGTTGCTAGCTGAATGAAATACACATCTCCATGCTCCATCTATACAGTACCACACATGACCATCAGGGAGCACTCTTAGCACACCACAGACATTATATTCACTCCTAGTTCCCAACTGCTTTTAAGAGACATGAACGATGTATTAAAACAATCTTTGTTACAGTTTAATCATATATTCGAAAGTCTAAACTTTGTCAAGTATGTCTGACTTGTGTGAACTCACTTTAAGTTGACAAATGAAAATGTGCACTGTTTATTTTCACTGCGGACCAGTCTTGATAAATGAGTCTTTTTTTAAAGCCGTCATCAAGACAGAGCTTCCACCAGACACATTTCTCCTCCTGTACTGCTTGAGATAACATACGGTTATGAAAACTCTTAAGACTTCTAACTGTAACGCTTAAGGGAGAGTGTCCTTTCTTATGAGACTTGGTGAAAAGTGAGTTTAGCTCATTGCCCTGCTCCAGTGGCTCATTTTGACAGGCCAGTGTTTGGAAAGTTTGAAGTCATGAGGTTTAATCATGCTCTGCGGCTGGCCTGTGCATGGCGTGGCATGATGACTCTCTTAAAGATGTGGTTCTGGGAGCATGCCAGCTTCACTGGCACCACGGTTGCGGCCCACAGACCCGTTGCATAATGTAGGTTCATTACCAGCTCAGAGCCTTGCTAGGTCAAAGCAGAAGGCTGTACAATAGCAGAAACTCTATGTAGACCTGATTGTCTTAATTTATTTGTATTTACTGTCATGTTGAAGTGTTTAGTTTAGCAATTTAGTTTCAAACTATACAATTTCTGTTCCTTTACTGTGTCATTTTGGTATTGGAAGAGTTATTGCTGGAAGATGTTCAGTTACCTTGACTTATTTTATCACAGCTGATATACATGAGAAAATATGGGCTAAAATTAAATAAATGAACCATGATTTTTTATTGAACTCCCTTCAACACTCTGAGAGATTGTGAAATATTGGACTGTACTGTTAGTCTGAGTAGATTACTTACCTACAGTTGTTAAATTGCTTTAGAACAACAGTGAAGTTCGCTGTAGCAGAGCAGGTTACATGCCATACATAACTGTAGTGCATTTTCCATCATAATACATGATATAACTCATTACAAAAGTGTATATATATATATATATATATATATATATATATATATATATATATATATGTAACATATTTTTTTAAAAATTAAGATTTCTTGAATCATATGGTAATCAAACTTAAAACAAAAAAAAACTCAAAAATGTAGGAAGAGAATGTCAGCATTGAAATTGCAGTCATTGATTTAAATAATGATGCTTGCATTGGGACGTGCATTGAAATAATGAGATTTTAATGATAAGCCTCGGCTGCGCTTATTATGTTTTTCCGCTTTCTTACGTGTTGCCTGAAATATTCAGTCTAAATCTGACAAGGCCTTAAATCCCTCAATCTGGAGCATTTCCTGCAAGTGTTAGCAGAGGTTCTGAGCAGTTATCTGTGTTCAAAGAGACCCGCTTGTTTATCTCTGCCGCTCTGAATATTTCCAGACCCCAGAGTGCTGCCCATGTCTTGGAGGGAGAGGCCGCTCTGCACTGTGTGGCCTTTGGCCAGCAGATAAAGGTTTGATAGTGCTGCTATAAAAGACACAGCGGGATCGATCTGAGCCGTTCGTCATAATGATGACAAACGAGGATGAGGATGCAGAAGGGCATGGGGAGGCCGAGCCTAAAGCTGATCTATCTCTTCCAGTAAATAGTCAAAGCTTTGTGTTCCACCATGCCAAACTTCTGAAGAGCCTCAGATTGCCTTCCAAAAAGTGAGGCAGAGAGATAAGGAGTGTAATGATTTATATGTGTGGTTTGATGGAACATTCATTTTTCTTTACGTTGAGTCACTCATGCACTGTTTATCTGTGAGTCATTCATATTCTTTCTCTGTTTGGTAAGTAATTGTTACAGTTTTGTTGCACTTACATTTTAAACATATTACAAAAGGTTTATGTTAATTACTGGCGATGATATAGATATTGGCCATCACTTAATTAATTTTTTGAACAATGTGATATAGAGAAAGTATTTTTTTTATTAAAGTAACATCTTAAATTGCATTTACACTTCAGCTCCTCACTCTCATATCTATAGTACCAGTCAAAGGGTTGGACGCCTTCTCATGACTCATGATCAGGTGACTACTTCATAAAGCTGACTGAGAAAATGTCAAGAAATCTAAGCAAGAGGTGCCTACTTTCAAGAGTGTAAAGTATAAAATTTTTTTTTATAAAACGTGTTTGTTTACTAAATAATTACATATGTATTTCTTCATAGTTTGGATGACTTTAGTATTAATCTACAATACAGACCATTTTTAAATAATGAAAAAACTGAATGTCCAGAAGGTGTGTCCAAACTTTTAACTGGTACTCTATGAGTATTAGCTTCATAGTATTTATTAGGAATATACATTAAGATGATACATTATCATTGCTAGTATGAGGACAGTACACTTTTCTGTGTATCATGTATCATAAAAAACAATTCTAGACTGATATGATTGTAGAGACAACAAGAATTGATGTATCAGTGTATAGTAACTGAATACATGTTTTAGTAAAAAGTAGCAGCTTGTCAGCCTATCTTCACATTATATTTTTTATTCATTTATTTTTGCTGATTTAATTTTACTGATTAATTTTATTTTGCTGATTAAATTGAATTATTTTAATTGTAGTCATTAAACAGTTGTTAAATGTTGAAGTTACTCTTAGTTTTTTAATTGTATGTTGTCACTGAATCAACTTCAGAATGGTAACTTTACAGGAAACAACAAAACATTCTCAACAAGTAAATATAGTTAAAGAGATGTGATTACAAGGATTTTTATTCATCATGAAATATTCACAGCAGACATCCTTTACATTGTGTGTTGATGCTGAAAATCAAAAAATGGTAAAAGTTGATGTAGAGTTTTCAGACGACCGCAACAATATTAATTTTTTTTATTTATGTTTTTTGTCATTTCAAAATCTCTATATATTGCTCCCCCCTTCCACTATGCAGCTAACAATTAAGTTAAATATCTCTGTTATTTGTGATCTGCCAACATTACATGTCTAATCTGAGGCTTGTGTACAGTCAGAGTGGACGGTGGTGGAGGCTGTGAGTGTGTACATGAGAGGGGGCACACAGTGTGCTCTTAGGCCAGGACTGCCACACAGCTGCAGGAGGCCTGAGGGGAAGAGTGGCTGAGAGTCAATTAAAGGCCGGCCTCCTCCAGGCTCAGAGTCCTGACTCTTGTCGCTCTCTCTCTCTGCTGTGTATGTGTTTGATGAGCACAGACCCCAGAGAGGAAACATACTCTCCCCCCACAGCTTGTCTTCATTTGATTTCAGAAGAAAGTCTGACACCACCACATAGAGTGAGTGAGAGAGCTTTTGTTGTCTAGAACTCAATGAGTCATGGCACATACACTGTAGCTCAGTCACTATCTTGCTTAGCAGGAAGCGCAGTGGTGATATGAATGGATAAACTATGGATGCTTTAATATTGTTATTTGAATCAATGGTCATTGATCACATCCTGTGATGGAATATGACTTAATCACTTATGGGGAAAATATCACTCAAAAGCATTATATTCACAAGCCATTCTGATCACACCATGCACGTAAAGTTAGCTGAAGTTTGTTTCGTTAGTTTTACACAGGAGCTTTGAGGCTAATCTAATAGTATTTAGTAGGAAATTGGCATCTCAGCATCATCCAAACATGCTAAGTTATAATACATAATAATAATCTCAAGTGGACTTTGTGTGTTTTTGATCTTATTAAGTAATTTAATTGACAAATTCAGGTTTGAAAATGATACATGGTGTCTTTTTTGCTTCTAAGCCCAAACAACCATGACTAACTTTAATACTAATGAAGATATGTTGACAAATTTTGGATTAAATACACCTCAGTCTGTGAAAAACACAGACAAGTATGATGACCGTGAAGGTAGAAGGGATGTTCATTTCTGATGACTAATATACGCGGCTGTCGGAGTAGAGGCCGGCGCCCATCCAGCCAACTCCATCGGTCACCTACTGTTACAATGAGACTTTAAAGCTCTCCGTTATTATTGTGAAAACAGCACAAGACTTTGGTTATTTCACCCTGAGTCCTGTGCAGCGATCCGTGTTTAATGTATCAGTACACTGTAGAGCAGGTGTGTTCATGCTGCAACAGTTTGTTAACCTGTTGGAAGGTGGGGACCTCAGCATTGGTTATTTTCAGCAGGATGGAGCCACATGTCTCAT
>BRDA01009066.1:0-20423 GCA_036984385.1 Crenuchus spilurus
GCCTCTGAGAGGGGGCCCCAGAATGTCCAATATGTTGAGAGGACTGTGACTAAAGTTCATTCAGTCAGTTGATATTATCAATATATTTGAAATATGAATTAATAAATAATTAATCAATTCATTCGAAATAAAAACATTTTAAAAAATAATAATAATTCAGGATTTTTATGGGCCCCTCTCCCTACTCGGGGCCTGGGTTGTCAGGTCAACTTTTCCCCCCACTACCACGCCCATGCATGAGTATAACAAAACGTGTAATTGCAATAATTTTCTGTGAGAAATACTTCATTTTCTGTAAAAAAATTCAGGGGTGTCAACACTTTCGGCCATGACTGTATGTATTTACTCATAGTTTAGATGACTTTAGTATTAATCTACAACGTAGAACATTTTTAAATCATGAAAAACACTGAATGTCCAGAAGTGTGTCCAAACTTTTGACAGGTACTGTATTTTCACAGAACCTATTTAAAGTGATGATTGATTTCTGGTGCTTGTTAGCAACCTTAGCATTACAACTCTATTTTTAAACTAAAGAAGCGAAATCTGGGCTTCAAACATTACTTTGCTGAACAACATCTGGGAAAAGTGGAAAATTGCATAAATTAGATTTTTTCTTTTTCTTTTCTTTACTGACTTGAGAAGGAATTAATGTACATATATAATAATTTAATTATTAATACTAAATAAAATGTCATAAAATGGATGTGTGTATGCATTATTTGAATACATAATGTAATTTTGAAGTTAAAAAATAGAAAACATGGTCAATCTCAAGGAACTTGGAATTAGGACTAGTACTGTAGAAACAATGTGATGTGTGATCTACATGTAAAAGAAGTGATGTTCATAAAGGGTTCCTAAACAGTTTGGAAAATTGTGTAATTTGTTTATACGTAGTCATTTTCAGGTCTGGATAAAGAAGAGAAAAAAGAAGAGAATTTGGCAAAAGAATGTGGCTTCTTTTTTGTTTTATAAAATATAAAATGCAAAATTTCTGAAACATAACAGCTCTGCTTTATGTGCCTTATAAGTGTTAAGACTTGTGCTTGTATTAGAGAAATGCATCCCATGTGTTTCCCTCATCTTTGATGTATTCCATATTCTGTAGTCCTGTTCTTAATTAGGAAGAAAAATACCATAAAGAAACAACTAAAGCACCCAAATGCTAACCCTGAACTGAATTAAGTGATTAAAATCATGTAACCTAACAGTGAGAGTTAAAATTTTTTGTCAGTTATCTTGCATGTTTCTTTGCGTTCTTGTATCTGTATCTCCATCTAACATTTTATGAAAGAATTGTATAACAAAAAATCCTTTTATCTAATGAACATAAAAGTTCACAAAAGATTAACAGTTCTGTAAAAAACACTAGTACAAGGTATCTTACATGGTTATCCTTATTAGTATAGTGGTAAGTATCCCCGGCTATCACGTGGGAGACCGGGGTTCGATTTCCCGACGGGGAGGTCATCGATTTTCATACCCTTTTCGTAAAAGACTTCAAACTCATTTCACCGGAGTCACAATCAACCAAAACGTGTGTAATAACAATGTGCTTCTTTAGTTTAGCACAAAAACTGCGACACAAATATTACAATAAGCACTACAGCTCAAAGGTCCTCTGACGCAGTGACGTGCGGTGAGGTTCATGGTTGGTGTGGCACTGTCTCATTTAGAGTCGGATTTACAAATATATAAACCCAAAAGGGTAGCTTATTCAATTGGCTACTGGTTATTTCATATCTCATCAGCGTTCTTCACACACACACACACACACACTCACTCTCACACACGTAAGGTACGTAAAGACAAGAAAAAATGTTACAATTACAGCAGCGAGAGAAAGTGGCATTTGCTCTGCACAGGGGCGGATTTAGAAGTTCTGGGGCCCCAAGCAATGTCAAGTTCCGCGGCCCTGATCAAACAGATTATTTTTTAATGGTTATGGTGCGGTACAGGCTTAAACAGAAATTAAATTATTATTATTGATTATTAATAAATATTAATTATACATACATTTTAAACATTACTTACACATTATTATTCATAATATTTTATTAGGAATTACTAGTTAATATTAATAATATACTAATAATAACTATAAAAAACATTATTATTATTATTATTATTGTTATTAAAATAAAATAATATTAATCATTAATTAAATATTAATTATTAAATATTAATAAACTGTTAAAATCGTGTAATATAAAATTATCACCCAATTCTGTGTTACACCTTGATAATCAACTTCACTCCAATTCATTAACACCAATGTTACACTTATGTTTGGACTGTATGGTCAATAGACCTCATTTACATAAAATTATACCTAATTTTTTAGTAAAAATAAGCAGAAATTTAAGCAGTTAAACTTAGAAGCACGTAAATGGATGGCTTATCACAGACTGGTAGACGGACACACACACACACACACACACACAGACAGACAGACAGACAAACAGACAGAGCGAGAGAAGCAGGGAACACGGCCTACAGGCCAAATCTAAACCACGACCCTGATAAGGATTAAGCAGGTGTGATAATGGATGGATGGATGATTTGAAAGTCCAGACGCTGATCACATGTTAGCAAGAACAGAGCATGTGAGCTTGTGAGCGGTCTAAAGAGAAATAGGCTTCCGACTGAGTGGCTGTTTGTGCTGGGTCCTAGTGCTCAACACGTCTCTTTTTAATATAGCGTAACACTGTTTTTGGACGGAAAAATCAGCAGAGAACCAAAACGGTCATTTTTTGCCAACCCTCTTTTGGCCAGCAGGGGGCCCCCTGATCTCCGGGGCCCCAAGCAATTATGTGATTTGCGTGTTGGTTAAATCCGCCCCTGGCTCTGCACCCTCCGTGTGTTGGCCGTCGCAATTATACAATTCATGCAACACAGCACTTGACTCTCACTCGCCTCTGCGTAAAAGGACAGCAGCAACAAGCACCCATTGGCTCACATACGTCACCCTTCAGTGAGGCAGGGTGCCCTGCCTCACCCTGTGCCTTTTCACTGCAGTTTTATGTCCCATCAGCAAAACTAAATATGTCACTAACAAACATTAAACGTAAATGGTTAAAGACATCAAGATCATATGATTATGATTCATTACACACTTAGAATTAGCAGACCAGAGGAGGATGGGTCCCCCATGTGAGTCTGGTTCCTCCCAAGGTTTCTTCCTCCAGCTCTGAGGGAGTTTTTCCTTGCCATTGTCGCCGTTGGCTTGCTCACCGGGGATTAGGGATTAATGATTTGATGTTTATTATTACTAAGCCTGTAAAGCTGCTTTGTGACATCAGTTGTAAAAAGCGCTTTATAAATAAAATTTGATTTGATTTGAATTTGATTAGCCAGACTGTGGAAAATCAGGGTATATAAATGTATATGCAAACATTATATTGCGACATGCAGCGATACGGCAACAGGCACGTGCCAATTTCATGTATCAATTCAGTTTGTGCATTCAGAGGTGAGATGAGGCTCGTTGCTGCCGCACCTCGCGTTTCACCCTTGTATTTGAACAGGAAATATGTAATTGCAGCGATTTTGGCTATAAAAATGTTCGAAATTAGTCATACATAAAGATTAGTGGACAAATATTAATATTCATTTTATGTTATTTTTTTTCTTGTCATGATGACAGGTGAGGCTCTGCCTCACCTGCCTCCCCTGACCGCATGTCCCTGGTTTGGTTGTACTCTTTAGTAACTTGCAAAATGGTATTAAAAACCAATTTGAAAAAGAATTGTGATAAAGTAGTGATCTGCAAAAAAAGTTATATTTTTGGCCATATCACACACACCCTAGCTGTGTATCATCTGCATAACTATGAAAACTGATGCCATGTTTATTCATAATCTGGAACAATGACAGCATATGCAATGAAAATATAAGTGGGCTCAGTAGAGAGCCTTGTAGTACACCACAGAGAATGGTTATGTTCACCTATGTTTACAAAATAGTGTCTTCCAGTAAAGTATGTAGAGAACCATTTTAGCACAGTTCCAGAAAGACCACCCAAGGTTTCAAGCCAAGAAGTATTAGAAGTATGGGCCTAAAATATCAAATGCAGCAGAAGGATAAAGTCCTGAAACATCACTTGCATTTACTTTTATT
The DNA here is from genome assembly GCA_036984385.1 of Crenuchus spilurus. Taxonomy (NCBI): domain Eukaryota; kingdom Metazoa; phylum Chordata; class Actinopteri; order Characiformes; family Crenuchidae; genus Crenuchus; species Crenuchus spilurus. Next base: position 4,123 of record BRDA01009066.1, read on the forward strand.
CTCAGATCATTTACTACCTTCACTGATGCTGTTTCAGTGCTGTGATTTGCTTTGAAGCCAGACTGAAATTTTTCATGGATATTGTTTTCATTTAAGAAATCATTAAGCTGTGAGAAGACTATTTTCCGTCATTATTTTTATTTAAAAATTGAAAGTTAGAAATTGGCTTGTAATTGCTCAAGCTACTTATTTTGATTTGTTCCCACTGTGCCAGCAGCAGAGCTAGAGAGTGTTTCTTGTTGTTCATTGCACATATTGTGTTAAATATACCACTAGACAGCAGTCCAAAGATTCATTAATCTCTTTTCTAAATTGATTATGTTTAGTAGTCCAAAATCTGGTGTCCAGTATGAGGATGTCAAAGAAGGTTAAAACTAGTGGAAAAATCACACCTACACATGTTCTGTATTATAATTTATTAATGTTGACATACAGAATAGTACTTATGCAGTGATCATCAACAAAAGTGTCATGCCTAATGGCAAAATAAGATTTTTGGCCAAAATATATTTTCCAAAACATGTTCTTGCACTAGAAGATGACAGTGAGCTCAGAATGCTGAGAGACTGTGTTAGGTACTCTTCTGCCATTGATACTGGAGAGGTTTGTGAAACAAATGGAATGGCAGTATGAAATGGTGTCCTAAAACACTAGCAAGGGAATGAATCAAGTTATTGTAACTTTAGGTAATTTGTTTTAAATTCCAATGCAAAGTATTTAATATTCATTAATTTTTTGATACTGTATTCACCATTTTATTCTTCTATTACACCTTTAGCATTGTGTACAATTTCTGATTTTCTACCAGTCATACCGATTCTGTGAATGATAATATTGGTGTACAAATTAAGATAAACAAAACTGCATTTATTTCAATATTAAACAAAAATACAGTTATACATCTAAAGATGGCAGAAAGGGGAATTCCATTAGCAACTTTATAATGGACCTAAATAGGGTATTTATATTACTAAGCTGGAATTTGGATCTTTCCATCAGAGAAACTTGGTTCATTTTAAAGAAAACAAAATACTGTGAATAAAACTGGTCTTGTAAGTCCAGATTATAAAGCCTCACAGTCAACGCTGTGAAATATCTACAACCATACAATCATCTATAAACAGCAGAAGCAAAATGTGATGTGGAAGACAGAGCATACATGCCTAAAATAGGAACTAGCAGCAGGTTTACTTCTGATGTGCCTTAGGATCATTTTTTCTCAGCAGAGCATGATTTAAATTGTTAATTTGGCCTTTCCAGTTGGGTCACATAGGAAAAGACGCCATTATAAATACATCTACATGAACTTTGGTCTTTCAATGTCTACAAAGTCTGCTGAGAGAATATGAAAATAATTTTTCATTGTATAGACTGAAAGGTGAGAAAATAATGTCTACATACAAAGTTCATTGACTGAGATTTAAAAATATAGTTTTCATTTTCATAAGTTGTAATGAAATGTGCATAGCCAAATTTGTATTTCAACTGATTTTTAGCACAAATTAATAACCAAGGGTAATAGGACAATATTTGCCAGGTTTTAATGTTACACTCATGTGAAGTAGGTTAAAGGAATGGAACCGACATCATATTTACACATTTTTCATCATAAGCTCAGTTGTAGTTGATCATCCAAGACATGCTCAGATTCCACATTTTGTTTCTTTAGTTTAGCACTAGAGCTGCAAGGCTAACATTGCTTACAAAATGACTAGAAATCAGTAGTAACCTAAATAGCCCTGTTATTTAAAAAAAATATATCACCAAAACTTACCGTAAGCCTCAGAAACTAGAGTTGTTTATGATACGGTACGACACTCTGAGCTATTACAATAATAAAAACCCATGCTATATTATTATTTTGATAGTTCTGGTGTTGTATAGCAACATTAGCTTCACAGCTCCAGTTCTAAAAGATAGAAGCACAATTTGGATTCCAGACGTCTTGGGTGATCATCTGTCTGATGTAAGTGGAACATTTCTGATAGGATTTCTGGATGAACTAATCCTTTAATAAAGACACAGATAATGGTTAAGTGGACACTATAATATGATTACACTTAAATATTACATGATCTCAAGTAAGCCCATAAGTAGCAACTAGACCTACTGTACTATAATATTATGAAGGAGCACGTGGGATCTTTTTGATGTCAGTGAAACAACATTCATGCATTTTCATTGAACTTACTGAACGTCATAATCAACAGAAATGTATCAAAGGTGCAGTGCAATTTAAGTTACGCATGCAAAGAACATTCTCTAAAGAATGAGGCTGAACAGTCCCAGTGCTGGTTGTCCAGTGTTTGTCAGTATAAAGCGTCAGTCCCTCACAGTGTAATGACTAAATGCATATATACAAAACATCATCATCTCGAGGTCTCGCCTGTTAGGAGAATTCCACCAAAAAAAGTCTCTTAATGAGAAAAAACACAATTCAATTAAAAAAATTCAGTTTTGTTTTTTATCTGCCTGTATTTATCTCCATGTGTGACATCATGTAGCAGCAACTTGTCACAAACAATTTCCAGCAAGCTAGCTAATACCTACAAAAAACTGAATTAATTTCAAAACAATGAACAGCAACCTATATTGCAGTAAACAGACACAGAAAATGAGTTCTATCTAAATTTGTTATAAGCTTCAGACACTCAAACAATCCTGCAGTAGAGTAGGCTAACTAGGCCACCGGACAGCGACTAAACATCTGCTCCAAGATGTTTGTAGCCTATTAGCTGCTAATGTTAATGTTTCCCACGCAGACACTAGCTATGCTAACATCATCAGGATCCAGATCCAAACTCCACATCACAGGCCTGGTTTAGCTAACTGAGGCTGACATTGCAGAAGTTTAATAAGATATAAACACTCATATCTGAAAGTGTAACTTTAACTAGTGTGGTCTTTTCTCTCTCTTGTGATATAATTGTAAATACAATGTAACTTGCTTTCTCTAGCTCATGAAGGCTATAACCCCTGTGGTGCAAATGGCAGGTCTATGGCAAGCTTTTTTGAGACGGCCGTTGTTTGACACAACCTTGTGCTGGTCTGCCTGAAAATCCCAACTACAACGTCAATGTGTTTGATTTTATCATTTGGTGTGTGTTGCACATTAATCTTTGTAGCAGTGAATCCTCATTTTAAATTAACCAAGAACAACCAGGAACCAAGCACACCACCATACAGAAACAGAGTTTACTGTTCTGCACTGAATCTTATCCGCTTCTGTAAGCCAGGAAATAGAAATAGCTCAGCTAGCTATACACTCACGTGTCTTGTGTGCAGAAACAGTGTATGTGTGATTTTATGTTAGCATGAGTTAGAAATACTTTGGATATTTGTGTTCTATTTCAGTCAGGCAGTATCATTGACAATTGGCAACAAAGTCAATAAATAATTTTGCTACATTCATGTAATACGTTTCTAATTGCATACTGATAAATATATACATTTGTCAAATTTCAGTGGAACTTACCTTTAAAGAGACAGCAGTGTGTACACACAGTTAACTATTTGCAAATACTGTTTCAAATGTTACATGCATGTTTGTTTAAATCATAACTCAATTATGATTTATTCTTTTAGAGTCAAGTTGTTCCAAGGAGTGGCAGTGAGGCTATAGTCAGTGTTCAGTGCTCTTTCATATTTTGGGGTCAATGATAACAGTGCATACTTGTTTAAGCCCTATTCAGATGATGTTCAGTGTACTTAGGGACGTGGTGTAATTTTGTCTTTTACAGGAGCTCCAGTGTGATTTTAGTTGTGTCTACACTGGTCATGTTGGTGATTTTTTTTCCTTCACCTCCACTGAGAAAATTTCACTATGCATCACCCAGAGACCCCCCAGTATTGTCTGGGTTTGTCGACAATACAAAATTACAGTTATCCTGCAGCAATTTTACTGGATTCAAGAGTTTAACCACAGATGATCCCCTGATAAACTGATCCAGTCTGAATAGGGCTTTAATTAGTTATTCATGAACTATGTGACCGATTGTCAAGTATTTGTAAATTGTTCACCCGTTGGATTTAGAGCACTTTAAAATTTGGCTTAAAGTAGCTTAAAGACCCAGCATAGTTGAAGAAAAAAAATATTTCTAGTCATCATCCAAAATTTCCTTAAAATAGCATGTTTTATGCTTTCCATCTTCTCCGTTTCATTTCACTGTACAGACATGACCCCAATGTGTTGCATATGTAACCCAGCACCTAAATGTGAACTCCAAAGCAGAGTATTAATCAAACTGTAATGTAATTAATATTATGTATGTTATATAGTTTAATACCAAAGGAAGAGTGATTCTAACCTCATAGTTAATATAAAACTTCAGACGACATTTTTTCATAGTTTTCAGTGCATGAAACAAAAGTATTCAACAAATATAGACTTGCTCCTGGCATTTAAAGTAAGGAGAAAAGTACTGTGCTGGGTCTTTAATTTTTTCATCTACATTAAACTGAAAAAGTAACTGGGTGGGTGAAAATCTGTGGCACAAATAAAAAACCAAAATTTGGCAATTACAAGAACTAAAGTGCACCTTTATGCATGAGTATTTATCTTCCTACTGCATCTACCAAAACTGCAACACTTTTATTATAGTTTACTTATGCAGATACTTGTATAACTATTCAGCTGTGACGTACAGCTGTGCTCAGGTGTTCAGGTTATTTAGATCCCGCTCAGCCATGGATTAAATATAAGTGTGGACTGAAGAGGGTAAACAAGTGGTCATCAAGCATTTTAACATTACTTCTAATAAATTCAATAAAAGCTTGCTATTAAATAAATACACTTACACCTTACAGTGCTCCCTGCAGTCAGCCTTAAAGGTGGAGTGGAGGTCCACGTCTGAATAAGTTATCATCATGAATATACAATGAATCATGCACCATAAATACCATAACATTCTGAATGCTGAGTTGAGTAAATGCTGTTCAATTTATGCCTTTGAAAGTGTGGAAGATGTGGAAGTGTGGGTGCAGTTAAAGGTGCTGAATCCAGGCAGAGTCACTCTGCCGTGAGTATAGATGTCTCGGTCAGAACCCTTGTTCATCCTCTTCACCAAGTTCTTCTCATAGAGCAACGGGTGGTAGGCACCCAGTGTGCAAGCTGCATCGCTGAAGCGTTGGTAGTAATGGCAGAGCTCAGTTTTGCGTCGTGATGGCAGGAATTCATACACATTGACCACATCACATAGTGACATCATGAGTACTGTGCCTGAGATGAAACAGGAGAGCTCTTTTCAGAGTTGTCATTACAGTGGTGTTTTAGATCATGATCTAGGCACACTTTGTAGCTGTGAGCCTGTGTTATAGTATGTATGAGCACATACATCTGAACAGTAGGTCCACTGTTCATATAATAAAGCAAAGCATTTACCAGTTTCATTTTTGTGCTCTTTATTTTCAAATATGTCTGTAGAACTGAACATCACCTACCTAACAGGCCAGAGGATGGAGGGTTCTTTTGGATGGGCTCAGCCATGTTGTCTTGTATCCTCTTCCACAGCTGCCACTCCATACTGGGATGTAGTATGTAAAAAGGCTGCTGAGGGTGTAGCCGTCGGTAGCGTTGATATTGTTTAAATATTGGGTAATCTGTCTTGTTATACCACTAAAACATAAAAAGATAAGAATTTTAGTGGAAAATATGGGAATTTCAAATTACGCAGTGCTTGAAAGTAAACTGAAAGAGGAACTGATTATGAGAAAAAGTCAAATGGACAGTTCTTTATTAAAAACTTAACATATTAAGCTTGGCTTGCTTCTGACACAAATACTTTGTTTCATGTCCATGTGTTTTTGTTATAGCCTCATCTTGACAGTTGTCTGATGCCATAAGAACAAAAAAAAAAAAACCTAAAAAAAAAAAACAAAAAAAAAAAACAACAAAAAAACACTGCTTTATGACTGGCCATTTTGCACATCAGTTAAGACTCCTTCCTGTTAAAAGTAGGACACTACTGGCTGTACTAATTGAATCTCCTACTCTACATATGACTTCCTGCTATCATAATCAATAGTCCCATAACATGCATCAAGGAATGCCTATACAATTGTTTCTAAACATGTTTTTTCATGTTAGAAAGCTAAAAAGATCATGAAAATGCCATGTTTTACCTCATTAAGGTCAGAAGAGTAGGGTGCAGGATCCCAGGCTACTAAAGTCCCAATGCTATATAGTGAACTGGAGAGGAAGTGATGATCTTCTGATGCCATCACCTTAAAATGAAAAATAATTATTAGATATTATGTTGCATGGTTATGGTGTTGCATGTATGCACTGAAGACTTATAAATACCTGTGAATTGATCAAGCGTACTGTAGTTTTAGAACCCACGTCTTTCACAAAGCCCACAGTGGGTGCAGCATTGAATCGCACTACTGCATCATGAGAATCTGAAATGTAAATAGAAGAGTAGCACTTTCAAAGACAATTTTGGTCATGTTTAAACATGGTTATCTGTAGCAAATTTTGTGCTTATAATTTATTATTTAACTAATGTTGCACATTCAGAACTAGGACTGTAACTAGTTTTTCATAGATTAATCAGATAAATCATACTTTTGTGTGATATCAGTTGTGTGTTATGCAACATGAAAGGAGTTTTAAAATGAGCAAGTAATTGGCTGCTATTCCTCACAAAAGGTTTTTATTCAAACTCAACATTTTATTAGATCAAAGTTTAAAACCTTTGGATTATTGGCTCCAGAACATTTGGCTCATTTAATCAACATTTCTGTGAAACGTTTATGATGTACATGAAAAACTATGAAATACAATCAAAGGTTATATTTCTCCTTAGTTTTATGTCAATAAAAAAGAAAAAGAGGTGTCCCGGTGCAAAAAGAAAGAGAGACAGAGACAGCAGGGAGAGATTGGGGGGGGGGACATCACATGAGCAATACTGTAGCTCTAACAATCACGTGTGTTCATATCAGTTGGCAATTGTAAAAACATGTTCGTCAGTGCTGCAGCACCTGAACCAAAAGCATCCTCACATGAACTGTATGCTTTTGGTTCAGGTCCGTTTTACACTGTCTGCCTTACGCAACATAATATTGTCCCACTCAAGTTAACCTTACAGGCAGACTTGTCACCATTGTAATAAACTAGCCACACATTCAACAGTAATTATAATTAACAGAAACTTGGTGCTCCGCAGGGCAGATGTTATGTTAGTAAGGTACATTAGGCAGTAATGAAAAGATAAATAACCTAATTTACCCCCCTCCTTTACCCTTTACTGGTAGTTTCTGTTCACAGTTCAGTTCACTTTAAAATAGTTTCTGTTCCTGTTCAGCACATTGCTAACGTCTTAGGTAAAATGAGATTTATCTAAAGCTGGTATCTCAACCTTTTGCAAGCTGTGCCACCGCTATGCTGGTTCAATCTAGTTTGGGCCCCCCTCCTAACCCCCGCTGCAAGCCCCCTGCGAGTCATTAACCAATATTGAGGTATGCTAATGAGAGTGAGGCACTCTGAAAGTGGAACACATCACCACTGTTTTGTTGCTGCAAGAAACGTGAGAGAGCGAGAGAAAGTGAAATATCCAGTGATCGTAAAATGGCTCTGTGATTATGTGGAAGTAAATAAAGTCTTATGTTGCGTGCTCAGCGAGAGATGAAACCTACTCCCACAGCGAGGTTGAGGCCAAATATAAAATGTCTCCATACACCCTACATAGAGTACAGTCAGTCATAATAAATGGTTATTGCAAACACATTTTTAGTTGAATTTTTAGTGAGCTATAAGGTTCAAGTTTTCCTGTTGGATGAGGATCTAATTAGTGTCCATGTTATTAGTTTTTTTTTCTGTGATGTGGAGTATGGAGTTACTTTGAAGGAGGGGGTAAGCTCACTTGAGCTGAAAAATTCAGGCATTCTAGTGTTAAGGGCTATAACACCCACACCCACACCCACACATGTTTGAATAATAAAATTTGTTTGCTGAAGCTCTCCTCAATGCTTGTTATGTGCACATGCTTGTGTAGTAAGGTAATGGTCATTTGGTGACAGTGCTGTTTGGACCTGATGCTAACACATTGTTTAACCTGCACTTTGTTTCACTCCCCCTCCCTGTTGCAGCCATTCTGTATACATTCTCACTCATGTAGGATACATGTTGTATAGACACACTAGGTTATGGATGGGTGCCACTTTTGATGTTAGTCTGGGATATTTTAGACACATTTTCTTATTTACTTTTCTTTGGCAACATCCGTAGCCCACCCACAGATGTACCGGCCTGTTGTGAAGCTCCCCTCTGTGTCTTTGTACATAGTTGTAAGCTTACTGATGGTTTTGTCTTTTGCTTGTTGTTGAGCCATATTTTGCCATTATGATACAGTTTAAGTGTCAGTGTCCTCACCTCACCCTGCACCTCTGTGACCCTGCCTTCACCCCTTGACTAGGGCGAGAGATGGTGTGCTCATAGATGGGACAACACATTTTAGATATTCCCTCCGTTAGCTGCATGTCTTTCTGCCATTTTCACTGATGTGTGCTTGAGCGTGGCGTCAGTGGCCGAGGGGCGGCTGAGGTGGAACAGAGTGGAGCTGCACATGTGCAGGTGAGATTCTCAGCTGGGTTGCATTTTTCCTTTAGTACCGGTAATAAGCAAACGCTCATGGTATGATAACCATGCATTTTAATATCATGGTACCGTGAAACTGGACCTTTTGTGTGAACATTTTTCAAGTACTAGAAAATGTACTTAAAAGAAGTAGCTACAACAGCCATAAAGTAAAGTTAATCATATATTTGGTTGCATATCCCTTGCCCTCAATAACTGCATCAAGTGTTCAACACATTGACAACAATCTATGGCAGTGTACTTTTGTGATGTTTTACCAGCATTTTCTTTCAAATGTGTGTTTTTGGTGGGACTCTTGCATAAGTCTCTTCTTATGGAGCAAGTTTTTATGACGACGTGACCTTGACTGGCTTACATCATCTTTGTGCGTTAGCGTGAATACAAGCTGTTTAATAGCAGACCAAGTACATTTGTTGCTGTGCCTCATGCAGCTTTGCTGATTCTGTCCTGCGTTCACTTTGTGGCCACAGTTTTATGGTATTGCGCAACTAACTATTCTGTTGAAAGAATGTGAGCATGATTCTGACTTGAGTGATGGATGGCACCAGTGTAGATCAAATAAAATCAACAGCTAAGATTAGAGCTCTTTTTACACAATTAAAAAAGCACAATAACATATTTCTTTACTCCTCGACTCCTTCTCCCATCCCTACCCTCAGTATGTCAGTATTAAAGGTATAAACTTTTGTTTATTAGCCAAAACATTATAGATAGTAAAAATTCTGCATTGTGAAACATATCATTGCATTTTAAGCACATTAAGCTTCACTGATGTTGCTCAATAGGCATCTAACACTGGTTATTCTCATAACATTGTGTGTCAGCTTGATAATGTAATTAATTTAGAGCACATTTTGTAGAAACGTAGAGCTTACAGCTCATTTTAGCAGAATTTGTTTGATATTTCCATTATGCATTTGCCTCAAATAGGCATTTGCTTCTAGAATTGTTACTTTTTTTGCATGATGTTTAGTTCTGTTGTTCCCTCATGTAGTACTGACTAAAATAGAATACACTGATTAGGACTGCCACTCATACCTTATAATATGAGATTGTCCTGTACTGAAATGACTTACTGAATCAATACGGCAGCCAATTAATCATGCATTTTATACATATGTTACAGGTCATCATCACAGCGGTGAGAACAACATAACAGCAGAAAATGACAAACAAGCTCAGAGGGTGACTGCACATGACTGTCACTATTGCCCTGCTAACAGATTTACAATTTTTTGAAAATGTGCTTCAACAAAAGTCCACTCGTGAAATGCAAAAGCTTGAAATACAGATCTGACTGGGAGACAGAATACCACCGGAGAAGACCTGACCCTGGTAGCAGTGCAGCTACAGAGAAGAACCTGCAGAGCGTAATCACTCTGTTCCTTTGAACTCAGTCTTCTACCGAGGCACATATGGTACGTTACTGTTTGTTATATTATGTTATTGACTAGATATCTGACTGAATGATGAGGGTTTTCCTGAAAGCTAAGCTACTGAGAGAGAACAATGAATACATTCATTAGGCTATGCAAATAGGACTTATTAATAAAATGTAAAATAAGATAAAATCCTGTCAATTCCCAGATTTTGGACTGAAGATTGAAATATTTTATCATTCATCCATAGGAGTTGCATTCTAGAAATATTCTATCAAATCAGAATGAACTTTTCTTCAATAATACTATAATAATAAATAATACTAATAATAATAAACTTATTTGTGCTTTTTTGTTTCATCTTGGGGGAAAAAAAATCACTTGAGGTAATATCATATATGCAGTGGTAGGTTAGGTGGTGGGGTGGTGGAGATTTGGCAGGTAGTTTAGGGTAAAAGTGGTAAAAAGATTTAGTGTAGTTTGTGGTCATCCATCTCATGCCCATTTAATGACACACTGAGGTTTATCCCTGTATAAGTATCCCATTCCTTAAAAACTATTAGCTTCCATCTAACTAAAATACAATCTCTTTCTGACTATATGAGGGCCTGTCTGTGCTCTGAGAAAGGGTGTTTCCTTCATTTGTTTTGGTGCCAAAAAGCTGTTTCACACATGATAACACTGAAGCACTTTGTGGTTTTTGTTTTTGAGCTGGTTGAACAATCCAAGTGTGTGTACATCTCTCACACTAACATCAGACTGGACTGTATGTTACTTCTCATCTCAGACTGTTTTCAAGGCCACCTGATGTAAAAATGAAACGCATGAAAGACGGAATAATGAGCACTCAAGACAGTTCCTCCTTCATCTAGTTGTATATGTTTCCAATAACTCATGTCTTTGTAGCTAGAACTGTGAATCTAGAATCACCAAGCTTATCATAAAAGCTCGTAGTGTCTCATGCAGTAGTGCAGCTTATGCAACAGGCAAAACAAAATCAAAGAAGTATGCAAGCTTTTGGTGTTGCGCAAGCCTTTCAAATTTAGTCTCCACATGAAGTACGCTGAAGTCTTTAGTCAGACTGCAGTCACACTATTGGTGTACATGTAAATGTAGTAAATGCAAATGTGTCCAATTGTTGTTTCGGTGTTAAATAAATACAAACTCACCAATTTCTTTTCCCAATCCAGAGTTTCTCAGAGAGCCTGCAGACGACACAACTGCACATGTTTTAAATGGACCAAGATCAGAGGTCAGGGGTCTTGAAGGTAGCTGGGAGGCCCAGGGAAATCTAGCAAATGGTTCCATCTCTGGTGTTAATGTGGTGACTTTCACCATCTCTTTGAGTTGGCACAGGAGTTCAGGGCCAGTCAGTTTATGTTGTCGTGTTGCACCCTCCAAGCCAGAGAGTTGCACTCCATATTTATTCATTGCCTAAAAGACAGAGGAGACTTATGGTGAGAATGGATAAATTCTAGGAAACATTATTTGTAGATCACATGAAATATGCTCTCCTTCACTGTATCCAAGGTAGCTTCAGTTAATCGCAGTAATACACAATTTATGCAACAGTGTTTAATCCCTTAAGGATTATATGACTGGATTATTTTAAGGGATGTCAATCCTCATACATCCTTCCTAGAAACAAATGGTGTACTGTCAACATATCAGTTTCCAGAGCGGTTGCAATGTAATGTATAATTAGTTTTATTTGTAATGTCATTGACTTTGTTTGCTTTATGATATGCATACTTATTTTCACGTGTTAATATACATTCATTCCTGTCTTTCAGACCTGAAACACATTTATCTTGAAAGCAGCATATGTTGCTCTAAATTAGGACTTCTGGACATGGTGATTGTAAGGCTTCTTTTTTTGCACAGTAAAGCATTTGTTAATGTAAATCCATAATGTAGTGCTTGACAAAGGTTTGCCAGAGTAATCCATTGCCTGTGTAGTTATATCAGCTATTGACAAATGATGGTTCCTTATGCAGTGCCATCTGAGAAACTGGAAGTCATGCGAGTTCAGCTTAGGACTGCATCCTTGCCCTTTACACACTGAAACATTCTTTGAAACCTTTAATGCTACTATGCACTGTAGAAATATAAACAGGCAAAGCCATTCCAGTCTTTCGTTGAGGAATATTGTCTTTAAACTTTTCAATCATTTTCTCACAAGTTTGTTTACAAATTGCTCCTCAAAAACCAAATCATGACCATAATCACCTGTAAATATCACCTGTTCAAAATCACAGTATTTAGTCACCCCATTACTAGCCCTACATTGTCCTGTCATAACTTTGATGTTGGGTTCATACTGTCTGCAAGTAAATAAAAGTCAAAGTAAATGTAAGAAACACTGATTTTTCCCGCCATTTTCCATACTGTCACAATTTTTTCTTATTTGGGATTGTACTGTATTTTTACATTTTTTGTAAGGGTTCTGTTTCCCCACCAGTTGCTCACCCAAACACACTGTAGGAGAAGCTTTATATGGAGGAAGTCACAGTGCTTGCTCTGCACTGTTGGTATGAAGATCCACAGAGTCACACTAATTAACTACAGAAGCAGTCTGGGTTCCACTTCTTCAATACATTAAAATGAAAATCTGTTACCGGATGAAGTACATAAGACTGGTCTCAAGGACAACGGAATTCATTTGAACTGACTTCAGAATTCTGAAGTACTGGCTCTATAGACATCAGTGCTTCACTCTCATTTGGCCACACATTTCTGGGCAGGTTGAGAGGATTGACTGCATTTTCCCCCCACACAGCCAATCATTCTTACAACAGGTTACAGTCAGACAACCTCCATCACTGATGTTTATATTCACTGAAGCCTACATTCTGCAGACTCTGATCTTACGTGGTCCTTATGTCAAGATTCTTTAAAAGATTAACATTCTGTGGAAAAAAACCCCAAAAGAATCAAATGTGTTATAATGTGCATCATTTGTTTTCCGATTCTGGTCCGAGATCTTTCTCGTCAGATGCAACATCTACAAATCTCTTGCAAGTCATAAGGTGGGAATACTCAAAGACCTTTGTTCATATTACTAGATGACAGAAGACTGCTCTCTTACCTGATAGTTCTGAACCACCTTCCTCAGCCTTTTTCCAAGCATGCTGCTGGACATTTCATCATCCCATATCTCTCCTAGAGCCCCATTTGGTCCAAAGAACTCTGCATCTCCTTTTACACTGCCTGCACCCGCTCTTCTTCTGCTTCCAAAGATTGTCTCAAGTGCACGTCTTAAGGGTCTCCCCAAGAGCCAGGAAAGAAGCCCATGTGACTCTCTCTCTCTGCTCCTGAATTGATGGTCTTTGTGGCTGCCCTCTGAAGCAGATGTGGAGGATGAAAGAACAGGAATAGGTTTTTGAGGATCTCCAGGAATGACACCTGGTAGCTTTTGGGGATCCACATACATAGATTTAGCTCCTACTCCTCGCAACACCTGTAATTGATCAGAAAACACAGAAGACTCTTTACTCAACAGAATGCATTCCCAACATAGGCCCAGAGTTATACAGTGATGCTGGAAAGTTTGTGAACCCTTTAGAATTTTCTATATTTCTGCATAAACATAACCTAAAATACCATCAGATTTACACACAGAGAACCAGTTAAACAAATGACACACAAATATTAGACTTGTTCATTTATTTATTGAGGAAAATGATCCAATATGACATATTTGTGAGACAAAAGTATGTGAACCTGTAGGATTAGCAGTTAATCTGAAGGTGAATTAGAGTCAGATGTTTTCAGTCAATGGGGTGACAATCAGGTGTGTGTGGGCACCTGTTTTATTTAAAGATCAGGGATCTATCAAAGTCTGCTCTTCACAACATGTTTGTGGAAGTGTATCAGCACAAACAAAGGAGATTTGTGAGGAGCTCAGAAAGAGTTGTTGATGCTCATCAGACTGGAAAAGGTTACAAAACCATCTCTAAAGAGTTTGGACTCCACCAATCCACAGTCAGACAGATTGTGTAAAAATGGAGGAAATACAAGACCATTGTTACCTCCTCAGGAGTGTCGACCAACAAAGATCACTCCAAGAGCAAGGCGTGTAATAGTCAGCAAGGTCACAAAAGGACCCCAGGGTAACACCAAATACTGAAAACAAAGGTTCACGTACTTTTGCCACTCGCAAATATGTCATATTTGATCATTTTCCTCAATAAATAAGTGAGCAAGTCTAATATTTGAGTGTCACTTGTTTAACTGGGTTCTCTTTATCTACTTTTAGGACTTGTGTGAATATCTGATGATATTTTAGGTCATATTTATGCAGAAATATCAAAAATTCACAAACTTTCAAGCACCACTGTAGGCCATAGATGTTTTTGATTATCTTCTGTAAACATCCCATTTTTCACTAATACAAGAGAAACATGTTCTTATACCTTTACAATGGAGTGTGTCCGGGGCTGTGCTCGAGTCCTTGCCCTCACCCCAAAAATAGCATCAGTAACAGGTACACTGTTTTCAGCACACAGTGTATACAACACAGCCATGGTCATACAAAACAACACCATGCATAACGCTCCTCGACGAGCTCGACGTCGCAACCGCCAAAGCAAGCTTACACGATCCATCGCAGCACCTGGGATCTGGGAAAGATGCAGATGATAGAGTTTCTGTTTAGAAAAAGGAGACAGGCTTGTAATGTTGTGATGAACTAAAATGGGTTGAATGTCAGCTTCAAAACAGCTTGCTGATATTCCACAGAGTTAAATGAGGTCTTTAGCTCTTGACCATGTGAGGAATACAAAAAAACTGCAATCATTTAATAAAGGACAATACAACAGATTAAATTAGTGGACTGAAAAAAGAAAAAAAAAAAAAAACAACATGTGGGTGTATTTCCAGAGGAAGTGTAAGAGAATGTGTGAAAGAAAAGTACTTATAAATATTTATAAATGTGTTCAACAATCACATTACAGTGTAAAATTTCAGATTCAATCCAGCTTGTACTTAACAATGCATACTTTTACTTAACGTACAGCATTTTCCTCAGTTCATAATGTCATTAAGAATTTCAACACCTCTCCAACTGTTAAGCATGGTGGTGGATAATTCATGCTTTTTGGCCAGTGTATGAGGAACATTTCACTGCTAAAGGGAAGCATGGATTCAGTTAAATACAAGCAAATTCTTAAAGCAACCATCATATGTTAAAAAAAAAATCTACAGTTGAAAAGAGGATGGCATCTACAACTGAAATTATCCTAAACATATCTCAAAATCCACAATGGACTATTTCAAGTAGTGCAAGCTGTAGACTTTACTGTGGTCTTCACATAATATTTAAAATCTGTGGATAGAGCTCAAAAGAGCAGTGTATGTAACAAGGCTCAATCATTTCAGGCTGACTAGTGTTTATTTGATGAAATACTTGTCAATACCTTTTCAGGACAGTTTTCATTTTGATAAGCTTTTATATTTTGTTATTCTGTAAGATAAAGCTGTAGGGTACAGTCCTGAATCAGTTCTCTGTTAGCATTTTTCCACCAAAAGAACTTGATGTGGTCCCGTTAGTGCTTATAAGAACCTTGGTGCTTTTCAGTGAACCAGTCCACATTTCCACCAGTTTTAGTGGAACCAATGATAAGTCTCAGCCTATGTCATCAACAGACGGTGTTGCACAGCAGCACTAAACAGAAATTTGGCAACGGAGTATTATGGACTAACTATGAGTGTTTGTGCTGTTGTTACAGATGTTTGTTTGTCTTCAAAACACAAACATGGATGTGTATATAAAAGCACACAGTGGACACGTAACATATTTTAAACTTTATAGGTGTTGTTAAACACCCTGAGAAGATGGAGGTCTACTTCACGGACACAAACACGAGCTCAGCTGTGGTGCTATGCTATCGCTCCTGACATCAATGAGGAGTTCGTGACAGATGTGCGCAAGTCTTTTTTTGGAAGTCCAAGTCAAGTCTCAAGTCTTTGGCTCCAAGTCCAAGTCAAGTCTCAAGTCTTTGACCAAAAATCCAAGTCAAGTCTCGAGTCTCTTGACCTCAAGTCCAAGTCTTGTTGCATGTATTACTTAACTGGCAGTTTAAGCAAAGGTATTTGAACTAGGGATGTCCCGATCCGATCTCAAAGATCGGGATCAGGCTGATCACGGCATTTTTTAACTGATCAGTATCCTCCATTCTGATGTGAATACTGTAAGCTTCGGGGAACGTGGCGGCCAATCAGAGTACGTTTGCTTTTGGATTTTATCTCATTAATCGTGACTAATATGTCTGATATCTGATCATATGTGATGTGTATGGGAGGTCTGTGTGCAGTAACGTTAATAG